>QJPP01000309.1:425000-666715 GCA_003996215.1 Jaltomata sinuosa | reverse complement strand
TTTTTAATCTTTATTATTTTTTCCTTTTCTCTTTTTTTTTTTCTCTTTTTTCTTTTTTCTTACCTCTATTATTTTTTGCTAATGAACAGAAAGTTGGATAATCCGCAAAGAAGATCTTCTTTCTTTGACATCGAAGTAAACTTAAGGGCGTGCTTTGTTGTTTGCAAGTCCTTTGGAACAAGTCTTGCCTCTAAGGCAATAGTTATATCACATCTCATAAATCAAGACACAATGAGATAGTGTCAAGTCTTGCTCGTGGGGCATAAATTATTGATTGAAAATTGTTGAGCTAAGTCTTGCCTCTAAGGAAAGAGTGATAGAGTATCTCATAAATTAAGACACATTGAAGTAGTGTTAACTCTTGCCCATGGGGCGTAACTTATTTTTGGGAGGCCCTTAGGCTAAGTCTTGCCGTTAAGGCAAATGTTATAGAGCATCTCATAGGTCAAGACACGATGTACTAGTGTCAACTCTTGCCCATGAGGCGTAACTTATTGTTTGAAAGTCCTTGAGCTAAGTCTTGCCTCTAAGGCAAGAGTTATAGAACATCTCATTAAAAAAAATAAAGGTTGAGAAAAATGATCCAAAAAAAAAAACAAAAAAAGAGAGACCAAAAAAATAGAAAGTTGAGAGGAAAAAAGAAAAATTAAAGATTGAAAAATAAGAAAAAAGACAAAATAAAAAATAAACGAAAAAAATAAAGGTTGAAGAAAGATAAAAAAAAAATTAAAAAAAATTAAAGAAAAAATATAAAGGAGAAAAAAATAGAATTGAGAGGAGAAAAGGAAAAAAATAAAGATTGAGAAAAAAGAAAAAAAACATAGAAGAAAAAAAATTAAAAAAAATAAAGGTTGAGAAAAAAGGGAAAAAAGATTAAAAAAAAATTAAAGAAAAATTAAAAAGAAAAAAAGAAATAAATATAGAAGTTGAGAGGCAAATGAGCATGGAGAGTTGTTTAAAAATATTTGAGGTATAGAAGGGCAAAAAAGTAATTGTTCTATACATAAAAAGAAGGAAGATTATTTTTGTAAGACCTTTCTTATGGGGAGAAAATGCAAAGTCACTTTCTTTGAGGGGCATTTGTGCAGTTGTCCCGATTCAATGTCAACATTAGTTGATACAATTAACTTATCATGAGAACAAACAACATAGAGAATTCATGAAAAATCTTCTAGTACTTCAGTATATGTCTAATACTCAATATGCAAATCTTCGAGATGGCAGAATAGTTCATGTCAACAAATAAAATTATTTATATTAGTAAACTCCAAGTTTATCATGATATGTGCATTTTACTTTAGTAAACTTCTGGTTTACTATGACATGAATTTTATATCAATAAACTTCTAGTTTATTGTGGCATGTGATCTCATCAAGTTCGGATAACTTTTTACGTACGTGTTTCTTATAATAGCAACTTTGAAGAAACTCAATCTTCCAATTTAAAAACTTCTTTCGGAGGTGGGTTATGATATAGTCACAACCAAGTACACATATGTATTTATATGCCTTACTAAATATTATCACATTCACTTTAAAGAATGGATCTGCACTTGAAACATTCAAAATTCTCATTCCCGAGGAATGGAATATAATCGTGCCGTAAGCATATCAATTTATGACAGCTTATAGCCTCTTTTAAGATATTGCTACTTTAGAAGCAAATCGAGACGTACATATAATGTAGAGGATTTTTCTCTAACATATCTTTTAGAATATATCACGCTTCAAAGTAATTTACTTTAGAGGTTATTATGCACCGTGAAATTAAACCACTTACAATATATTCGAAGATATCAAATATCCTTCGACTTAAAGTCGCATAATTACATACATATATAGTATTTACTTAATTACCTTGATATTTGCATGAACTGAACCACAAATATTACTACTATCAATACCCATACAAACTTTACCATGTGGCTGCAACAAACACTGCTACTACTACACATCGCAAATTTCAAATCCAACCCATTTAAATTTAAAAGTGTTGACCACTGTTGCTATTTCCTTTGAGTCTATTCTTTTCGTAAAATAAATGATAGAGTCTCGTGATGATAACGTGTTATGAACTATTAAAGTAAAAAAGAAGAAAAATATAGTAGAGAAGAAGAGAGAAGTTCTTATTTCTCTTGAAGGATGAAAATACAATGAAGAGAAATCCATTTATTTATAGGGAAAACTGACTTGATCCAAAAATTAGGGTTCCTAACTTTCTCAAAAAAAACATAAATATGGACATTCACATGGTACGAACAATATCTTCATGCCGAGTATGGGTCTTTTTTTAAACAAAATATAAACTTATGAGTCAAGTTTTACATTAAAAATAATTTGAAATCTTTAATCATGTTTTTTTGAAGAATTTAGAATTTGAAATCATGATCCTAAATCACATATCTAAATGCTAATTTAAAATAATAATTTAAGTTTTACATTAAAAATAATTTGAAATCTTAAATCATGTTTTTTTGAAGAATTTAGAATTTGAAATCATGGTCCTAAATCACATATCCAAATGCTAATTTAAAATAATAATTTTAAATCATGATTTCATATTACATATCCAAATGCAAGCTAAAAATATCCCCGTAACATTTTGGATTTGGAAAACTATATCCCTTCGCATTTTGAATGAAACAATAAACTCGCTTGATCTTAAATCAATGGCGAGAAATGAATTGAACTAATGCATATATTTCTAAAATGTCAATAATGACCCTGAGTAGTATAAAATGTCATACACATAACATTTTAGTTGCAATTTTTTTTAATTTTATTTTCGATATAAGTAATACCGGTACAATTACTGAAATCTTGATATATATCAAAGGATCAGCTAAACCTATATAAAAGATAAAAAGAAGTAAAATGACAAAATTGTTTTTCTGCCAATTAAGCCCTTGTCCAAGGATTATTAAAAAAATATAAACAAAAATGTATGCAAGTCTATCCAGTTTAAAGCTAAATATAGTATATTTTAGATTATACACTTTATATCTCATGTTTAATACAATGAATTAAATAAGATATAAAATGTATAATCTAAAACATATATTTAACTTTAATACAATGAATAAAATGAGATATAAAGTGTACATGTTTGAGACCCGTTAATTCAGACAGATTCAATAAGTATATCAATTCATCTATTTATTTTTTATAACAAGGGAACATGGTGCATGATTTCATTTTCAACGGAGATCATTTTTTTTTTTGCACTGATGACATCAAGAGTGACAATACAGTTTAGAATGCTACAACAAATAGTATAGTAAGTAAAATTATACGAAAAGATAAAACAGAATATGAGATAAATCTAAAATATATATTTAGCTTTAATACATGAATTAAACAAATTATCTTAACCACACAAAAAATAATAATCAAACAAGTCATAAGTACTAAAAGTTCAGAGATTATGAATTATCTTAATATTTTAATCCATGTATTATAATTTCGATATTACTTTATCCCATGAACGAAGATTTCACAAGGTATGTTTATTAGCCAACATTAACAAAATGGTGTCATAAGCCCATATATATCCTTTGTAGTTTGACAATATGGTTACATTATTACTCCATTATCCTTGCATTAATCACATAAATCAATAGAAGATTAACAAAATATGTTTATTTCTTCAACCCTATCTTTAATATTCTAGACATAATTAGTACACTTAACAAACTCGTCATTGAAATAATATCGCTTTCAAATCTGAATTTAAAATTTACTGATTAGATTATATACGGGTATATCCTTTTTGAATAAAAATGTTGTTACTGTTAAAAAAAATGTAGATGGTGATTAATTTGATTTAAATCGTAATATCCTAAGTTTGAATGCAGTGATTTGTCCATTTTCTTTACGTAAGAGAAATTCTATTAAGAGCTAATTAAATTAAATGGTAGTAATTAAAAGCTTTCATTTAATTTGTAACGTCCAAATCTCACCATAATTATAGGAACAATAACACTAGCTAGTAATTAAGTACTATATTTTAGGAAAATTCATACGCAGATTATGATACAAATTAACCAGAAAATGAGGAACAAATAAATCTTCACTGCTACAGAATCACAGTCAATTGCTTTATTAGAGCTTAACACTATATATAATTCTCCTATTCCATTAATTACCTTTGATTTTCCTCCCCCACCCCTCAAAAAAAAGCAGAAATTCATTAAGCTAATAGTGCTTGCGCCGTAACATCTTTGGTTTTTCGCTCGGTGTTTGATATATTCATATTGAAATTTGATTAAATTTGAATTTGTTCGCCTCGAGCTCGCCGGTGAGTGGAAGTTGATACGGAGGAGCTGCGACGCTTACGATGGCGATGATGACGTCATCAATATTTTCGTCTCAGCTCTTTATGCTACTACGCATTCTTCTCTTCAAGGTACTATATTAATTACCAGTAATAATATTTTTCATTCACAAGATATTTTTTTAAGTACTTTTTCCATTTCAAAATACTCGTCAAGATTTCTCTCTTTGAGAGTTAAATCGATATAAATGTTGATCAACATTTTAAGATAGATTTTTTCCATCATATTGATATGAGAAAAATTGTAACTTACAATATTTTCTGTATAGTTTTTGATTGTCCATATTTTAATTTTAAAATATTAAATTAATCTGATCTAATTTATCTTTAAAAATTAGATTAATTGGCTCTCGAAGAGAGAAATGTGACAACTATTTTGGAACGAAAAGAATGTTTTCTAAGTAAAACATGTTTCATCTTTAAAAAAGTAAAGTTTTTTTTTTACCCCTTTTGAAAGCTCTCACATTTTTTGTTCCCTTGATAACTCAAACTTAGAATCTTAGGGTTGGAGGTAGAGAGTGTTTATTCCTTCCATTGTTTTGTGGGAATTTATCCCTAGACCTTTAGGCTAAAAAACTCAATCTTCAACCAAGTGCATCATTTAAACTTAGGGTAACTTACATAAAACACACATTTTTGGGAACTAATTACTCTTTTTTCCACCTCACTTCGCTCGGATACATCGCCCCAAGACGTGATACATCGCCCCAAGGCGTAAAATTTTTATAACATGAGTGCTAGCAAATAATATTATACTAATTTTAGAATATACATCTAACTTTAAAGAGAAATTACATAGTCATGTGTCTCATGAAAAGTATAATGATACAATGAAGAAGACAAATAGCTGATTTTGGGCTAACCTTATCAAATTTGAACTATTTGTACCCTTCTCAAGCAGCCGCTTAGAATTCCCTCATCTTCTTCTTCAACCCTCTATTTTTTCAATCTCTCTAATGGCTTGATTTCCAAAAATAGTTTGAAACTCCTAAACCCAAAAATGGAGAACTACTCCTACACCTCTTACCCTGAATCTGACAATTATTCTTTCCGTTTTCGTGAAATTGACTTCGAAAACACTATGGCTACAAAATGGAAATAAAAAGGTCGAAGATACATTTTTTGTCCAATAGGTCAAACTTAGGCCATTTATTTTGTAACTGGCCAGCCCATGTCTTTTCCACATTTCAAATTGTTTATTGACACTGACAAAATCAGGAAATTTAAATAGTTAAGAAATAAAATAAAAATAGACATTATTTAATCATAATTAAGTAACTCTTGCATCTTATTAGATTGATATAAATAATCAACGCGAGTAAATCTTTTTCCAGAAGAATGTTTGCAAGTAAATTTCTTAGATTGTTTGCGAAGAGGAAGTCAAGATAGGGATATAGCAGCTTCTTTGAAGGTGTTTACAACACATTTAAGAAACAAACATTTAAATTAGGTATTAACTGACAAGTAAGCAATTAAATTTTGAGAGTGCACATCTAAATATTTAAATTTAATCTCAATTGATAACAAAACACTCAAACTCGTCTTCACTATTTCGTAATCTACATCCAATGCTAACATGACACCTTAATTTTGAAGGTGTCTAGATAATCATTTTGTAAATTAAAGTATTCAACTGACACATTGTAAATGAGTTACGATATCTGAATATGCATATTTAAAATTAAAATATTTATTTGTCAGCTAAAGTCAAATTTCATTTAAATATTTATTTATGTATTATGCTTATATCAAAACAAGTTAACAGAATGAAAAAACATGGAATATTAGTGTATTGACTTTTTCTTAGCTACCTCAAAAGCAATAATTCCTGTAGCATACTCCCTCTTAATGTATGAGCAGACTTAATTTTTAGTCATATAGGATCACTGAATTAAGATTGACAAGAAAGTTTCAAAATTAAAAAAAGTGATACAAATTAATTATTAAGCAAGTATAATAGTTTTAATATTAATGTTAATGACACTAATTTTAAAGGTCCCAAAATTTTATTATTTACATAAAGTCTCTCTCTCTCTCTTCCCCTCCTCACTCCTCACCACCCTTCCCTTCTTTATCTTAGGAGGTGACATTTTAAAAGAAACTTTTGAAGTGTGATGTGTTACCTAATACGCCATATTCATTTAGGGCTATTTTAATTTGAATTCAGGGTAATTCACAGGAACTTTGTGAACATCAATAATATATATATATATATATATATATATATATATATATATATAACTTATTAGTAGGAAGTGGCCTTAACAAATAGGAAATTACACCCAATATATAATTGAAAACACGTGGTTTTGAAATTTTGACTCTCCCTTTGCTTCATGCTTCATGGGTAAACTTGTAAGATCAAAAGTTAAAATTTAATAAACTTCAAATTTTGCTCATAGAATAAACGAGGTTAAAAGTTCAAGACCAATTATTTTCAAGATCATTCTTATAAATCAACACTTAACAAAAGGTTAATATGATTAGTGCCTGAGCTTAGTTCACCACATGGTGACAAGTGAGAGTTGGTCAAGTAGTTGAGCATCTCCACCATCAATCGATAGGTTGATGATTCAAATTACTATTAAGGATAAATGAAAACACTATTAATCCTTCTGATGTGACGTGATGGAAAAAAAAGATCCACTGCATGGTCCATTTTCCATGTGCTAAGGTGATTAGGTCAGTAGAAAATATCGTTACCGGTCCTACTTGATTCGTCGTTGTTTTTTTTTAGTCGAAAAACGTTTTTTTTGATTCTTCTGATTTCTTTCGAAAATAAATAAATATTTACTTGTGGACATGTGGTAAGTTAGTTAGTTACTCCTCCCAATCAGAAAAGGAGTTGGTTATAACTAATCAGCCTGTTAACTGTGACTATATATGTATGTGTATGTACAGTCATTGTGTTGATTAAGAGTCCATTTGAACGGACTGAATTTAAGTAGCTTTTAAGCTCTTAGTGCCTGTTTGGCCTAGCGATTGAAAAACTGTTTATTTTAATAATAGAAAAGTGCTTTTGAAAAAAATAGTTTGGGTGTTGGCTAATTCATTTAAAAAGTATTTTTGATAAACAGCTTGTGTTTGACTAATCTTTTTCTAAAAGTACTTTTGAGAGACAAATTACGAAAAGGGCAGGTATCAATGGACTTTTACTATTTATAAGATTATTTTATCGAAAGAAATTATTTTAAATATCTATTATAAATTTTTTAATTATATTAATTGCTTGTTTGTGTTAATAGTATAGGAATAAGTAATTTTTTAACACGTACACTTTCACTTGTAAGATAATACAATATTTTGTTAGTTGCATAAATAATCTAATAATATTTAATTTAAAATATTAAATAATATTGATGATTGTTATTTTTCGTTTTGTTATTATCCTTATTTACAAAAATAAAACTTTCACAATTACTAAAATTTATATGGAAAATAATATAAATAAATGAGAAATTTATATCTTTGTTACCTTTTTTCTGAGTTCACTAGCATATTTGAATGCTTACCAAATAGAAACGTAAAATAATATATATAAAATAATAATATATAAAACATAAAATAAAATAAAGAATTTATGGTATAAGAATAAAAAATAAGTTTCTTAAATAAAACTTAATCAAATTTATTAAATATGTAAATTATTTAACAAGGGATATATTGGTAAATATGTATAAATGATAGGGATATTTTTGTCTTGAAGAAATAAATTTTCTGCTTCTGCTTCTGCTTTTTTAAAAAAACAGAAATTTTCTGTTTCTTCCCAACAACAGAAAAATTGCTTCTGTTTAAAAGCACTTTTGGTAGTTAGCCAAACACCCTATTTTGACAAAAAACACTTTTTTTAAAAAAAGATACTTTTTTACCTCTCAATTGCAAGGCCAAACAAGCTCTTAGTGCTGAAAAGGACATTTTAAGTTTCGGAGTTTAATTTATTTTAGATAAAAAAAATTCTTTATGATAAAAAAATTAATAGATTAATCAAAGCAAAGCAATTGTAAATCTAAAATAAGTTAATGAGTTAAAGGCTAAAAACACACCTAAAATATTTTGATTTTTTGAGTTTCCTACCTGAACTATCAAGTGTGTGAGTTTCCTACCTGAACTATCACAAATTGGTTTGAAAAACACACCTGAACTATCAGTTGTTTGAGTTTCCTACCTGAAATTTTAGGTATGAAACTCAAACAACTGATAGTTCAGGTGTGTTTTTCTAAACATTTTGTGATAGTTCAGGTAGAAACAATAAGCCAAAAAAAGAATTCTGAGTTATTGTTTTTGGCTTAAAAACACCTTCCTAATAAGCTACTCTGAATTTTGCCAAATACTCCAAAAAAACTGAAAGACAGTTTCATTTGGTTATGAAAGAAAGGCTTTATCCCTAGCGTTAAGGTCTCTATCAAGCACTCTTCTAACTTAAAAATAATTTTTAAACCTATCCAAACAGGCCCTAAGACTTAGAAATAAAAAAATCCAGAATTCTCCTCTGAAATTCTCTATGTTATTCCCTTCTTTCTCTTCTTCTTTCTCACAATCTTCTCAAACTCTCCTTTTTCTACATGAATTACCATCATCTATGTATTAAAACTCACCTCAAAGTTAATTGGGTCAACTATCAGTGATCAAGTTGAATAGATTGTGATAGTTGAGATTGAAAAAGGAAATAACTAATAATGCAATATAAAATTCGCAAAATAATAATAATTCAGATATGTTTATGATTATTATCTCTATAACTAAAAGGTTGACTTTGGTGGTTAGTGGTACTAGTGGTGAATTGGAGAATTAGGAAAAAGAAACTACAAATTGGAAATACATATATAAAATTTATTAACAAAATTTATTTGCATATAACATAACCACACGCCAAGCATATTCTTATCCGCACATGTCATGACTAATGCGTGATAAAACATAACGTGCAAATCTTATTAACAAATTTAGCTTTTAAGTATGGCTAACAACTTATCTTGAAGAGTATTACACTTGTATTAATAAACCAAATAAATTACAGAGGAGAACTACCATTATATATATTACTCTCTCCATCCCATTTTATGTGGCATCCTTTTCTTTTTAGTTCGTCCCAAAAAAATGTCATCTTACTATAATTAAAAATAATTTAACTTTAAAATTTCTCTTTTGCCCTTAATGAAGTGATTCACAACCACATAAATATCTAAATTTTGTTATAGACTTCAAGTTTCAAAAGTCTTCCCTTTTTTTCTTTTAAACATTGTGCCAAGTTAAACAGTGTCACTTAAAAAAATAGGACGGAGGGAGTATGATATAATTTGCGGTAGCTTTCGCCCAAGAGCCAAGAGGGAAAAAAATTAATCAGTTTCCTCTGACTTCCAATATTATATTGATGGCGACCCTTTTAATTTAGTATTTAAGCCCTCTGGAGTCTGGACTAATTAATTAAACTGTATTTATTAGGGGTGTCCATCGGTCGGTTCGGTTCGATTTTGTATAATATCGGTTTGGTGAAAAGGTTGAACAAAGAAAGGTAAATGTTGGTCTCATTAGATTTCCTGGAAAATTTTACGTTTAACCGACTTCATAGTCAATGAAGTGGGTTGAGAATCACGAGGTTTCAGGTTTAAATTTCTAGTAGAGATTAAAAAAGACTAGGTGATTTTTTTCTCATTTGTCCTAACCTTGATGGATAGAGTTACCTCGTACCTGTTGCTAGTGGAATGTAGCAGATATCATGTGAAATTAGTCGAAGTACGCAAAAACTCAATGATGAATTTGGACTTTGAACGCAAAGAGTACTTAGCATCGTTTAGCATATTCTAAAACGTGTAAAACATCATCTATCTAAAGTATATTTATTGCTTGTACGATGCAGATGCTTGTTGACCCTATACGATTAAAACCAAGATCAAGAAATGAAGTTTTTTAAGATTTAAGTAATCTCCTTTAGGAAATTTTAAGCATTAGCTCTAACCTTATGACCATTAGACTAAAATTTGCAATGTGCAATTTGTTATGTGCGTTAAAGGGCAACTCGATACACAAAATATTCCACGTACATGTAGTGTTTGAAAAGGGCTGCATTTCATAGGATGTAATAGTCATAGAGCTAGGATTTTCACTAAGGAGATTTAAAATATAAAGAAGTAAACACATAAAAAAGGTCACGGAGATTCAATATCTACTATAGAACGCCTCTTCATCACTCCAGATTTTTTTAAGAAAATATTATTTGATGTCTTAATCTTTTTGTGAATACCTAGAGTTTATGGGATATTCGAGATGTTTCTTCAAAAGAATATGTATATCATTTTATAGGTGTGACTTGTGAGCTAGGATTTAGGGTAGAATAGCCTCCAGAAAACTCTAACTGACCTTAGGATTTGAAGAACATAGATTAGGCTTGTCTCATACAGGCTGATCATCTTAAAATCTAGTAAAATTTTGATGTACGTATAATATAATTTCAGTGAAAGGGATCAGAATTAACCCTCTTGCGCCCCTGAATGTAATGTAGACAACTTACCTAACACAAACATACGTATATAAATTTCTAACTTGTAAAACAAAGCAGAGAAGCCAAGTTTATGGTAGGTATGTTCTTGACATTGTCAACAAACTAGGAAGATAAGTTTGTCAAGACTAGGAAAATTATTTTAGTATATATATAACCATCACATTAAGGTTTCATTGCACAATTTACCCATTGAGCACTTCTTTTAACTATATATAGCTTGTTCTTCTTTCACATTATTCAACTTGTCTTTTGCAGAAGAATATATTTGTTGCTTGCCTCATTTTATTCCCTGCACTTCCTTCAAGTCATTCTTTGGAAGATTCAACTATGGGGAACATCAACAATAAAAGTTCAAAACTGGATGATGCCACTGTGTTACTCCCAATTGATACCCCCTTTAAGTTTCCTTCTCCATTGCCCACTTGGCCTTCAGGTACTTTATGCTATGATTTTTGCTTTGTTAGTATATGATCAATTGTAGTGTTGTTAAAGGCTTGCTTAAAGCGAATTTAAGCCTAAAGCTCATGAAGACCAAGTTGTGCGCTTTGCCTCGCTTAGCTGATGCTTTAGTGTACGCGTCTAGGTGATAAGGCATGCGCATTTTCACCGATGGCCTGTTTCTTTAAGATCACCATACTACTAACTAGACAATAAATATATTTGACAAAGTGATTTGTTAGTTAGTCATAAAACGCCTTGGCTGAATTTTAAGTGATTGTTATTTATATTTATAGATACATTTTCTTGCATTACATATAAAAAAAAAGGGCAGTCAGTGCACGATGTATCCAGTGTTCACATAGGGTACAGGGAAGGACGCACCCCAATTCCACGACTCAAACCCGTTCCCCGTGACCTATTGATGTTTTTCTTTGCTAAAAGCCCATGTTTTAGTCACGTTTTGCACTTAAAGCTACAATAATCTTTGGCACTTTTTTGCACTTTTTGCTTCGGGCTATTTTGATCAATTGTTCTGTTTTTGTTGATTGTTTATATATTAGGTGAAGGTTTTGCTAGTGGAGTCATTGATCTTGGAGGATTAGAAGTGACTCAAATATCATCATTTACTAAAGTTTGGGCTAGCCAAGAAGGTGGACCAGATGAACTTGGAGCTACTTTCTTTGAACCATCAAATTTACCAAATGGATTCTTTATGCTTGGATCCTATAGCCAACCTAACAATCTGCCCCTTTTCGGATTGCTTCTTGTTGGGAAAGATTCATCAGGAGATGCTCTAAGAACGCCAACTGACTACACCCTTGTATGGAGTAGTGAAAACTTGAAAATCAAACAGGATGGTGTTGGCTATATCTGGTTGCCAGTTCCTCCTGAGGGCTATAAACCCGTTGGCCACGTTGTAACAATGTCAGCTCAGAAACCTTCTCTTGACAAAATTCGTTGTGTTCGTGCTGATTTAACCGATGTGTCTGAGACCCATGACTTGATTTGGGGAAATGATGGATTTAATGTGTACTCATTAAGACCAAAAGACAGAGGAATCAAGGGACTAGGTGTGTCTACTGGTGCTTTTCTGGCTTCAAATAATGGAGCTGCAGCAGTTTCACTAGCATGTTTGAAAAATGTCAAAGAAAACTCATCTGCTATGCCAAATTTGAACCAAGTTCAAGCACTGTTTCAAGCCTATTCTCCTTTGTACTATTTCCACCCTGATGAGCAATATTACCCTTCCTCTGTCAATTGGTACTTCCAGAATGGAGTATTATTGTATACCAAAGGGCAAGAATCTGCACCAGTTGCTGTTCAGCCAGATGGTTCAAATCTCCCTCAAGATGGTTCGAATGATGGCGCGTATTGGTTGGACTTGCCAACTGATAATTCAGCAAAAGATCGAGTCAAGAATGGAGACTTACAGGCTGCGACCTCCTACTTGCACATTAAACCAATGTTTGGCGCGACGTGCACTGACATTGCTCTGTGGCTATTTTACCCCTTCAACGGTCCTGCTAGAGCTAAAATCGAATTCATTACCATTCCGTTAGGGAAAATTGGTCAGCACGTTGGCGATTGGGAGCACGTTACGTTAAGGATTAGCAATTTCAATGGGGAGTTACAAGGTGTGTACTTCTCCCAACACAGTGGAGGAGATTGGGTGAGTGCACCTCTGCTTGAATTCGAAAAAGGTAACAAACCCGTGGCCTATTCGTCGTTGCACGGTCACGCTTCTTATGCCAATACAGGGAAAAATATGCAGGGGAGTGACAATATAGGCATAAGAAATGACACAGCAAAAGGGCAGGTGATGGACACTGGAGCAAACTATGCAGTGGTTGCTGGTGAATACTTAAAAATTGTTGAGCCAGCATGGTTGAACTATGCTAGAGAATGGGGTCCAAAAATTAGCTATAGTATTGCAAAAGAGCTGGAAAAAATAGAGAGATTTTTACCTGGAAAATTAAAGAAGGCTATTGAGAAAATTGTGAGAGGTCTACCTAGTGAGGTTTTGGGTGAGGAAGGACCTACTGGACCTAAGTTTAAGGACATGTGGAATGGTGATGAAAGGGGTTAAACATGGTTACATTCATGGTGGGATCAAAATGGAGTTTGCTTTATTCTTATGAATGATTGTATAATCAAATAGCCATTATTCACGATTGTATCGTTACTATCGTATGCTGCTGTCATTTTAGTTGTGACCTCTTTGTCATTAGAAAGTTTCGTAGTGATTAAATTGACTTAGCTACAAGATGAAAGATTGGTAGTTAATACCTTTGGGACTATTTGCCCATAAAAAAGTCACTTTATTTGAAAATTTCAAATCTAACTTGAAGTTGTATGTAAAAGTTTGAAATTTGTTTATAATCTATTTTTCAACTCACTTTTGAAGTTGTACTTAAGTAAATTTAAACATGTATATTATTTGAAATATTCTTTATAAAAAGTATAATCAAACACGACTCCATTCTAAATAAAGTAAAAAATATTTGGAAGCTATGGTGCCTACTTAATTTGAGATGCATTAAATGTTTTTCTTTTGCTTATATTTGGTTCATCATATGAACAAATTAGAGATTTTATACTTCTCTTATATCACATTTCGTCGATAAGTAATAAAATTAGTATCTTTCTTCTTTTTTTTCTTTGGATAGCAAACAAGATTAGCATCAAATATGATTGTTAAGGTATTTTTGTCATAATCCTAACAATTTGAAAGCATCTGAAATATTTTAGACTTCAGCAATTTTTCCAAAGTTTATAACACAAATCATAGATGCATGGGATAGAGGTGTATTTGGTTGATTAGTTTATATATATAACATATATCCTTAAAAAAATGATTTTTTTCCAAGTCATTTGATGGAGATTTGAACAGTTTTTGGACAAGAATTACAACAAAAAATCAAAGAAGAAGTTCGTTTCTATAGCTAGCAACGTGTTATACAATTTTATATAATGTAGATATATCTTACATTATTAGACTTTTATATAAGATAAATATATTATTTATATAGATATATAAATATTGTATAATAATGTATAAGGGTGTATAAATATTGTTGCAAAAAAATTTCTAATTACTTATGGGGAATAAATTGAAAAGTGGCTATGTAAGTGCAAAGTGTTATCTTGGGCCATACATTTTTACCAAATCAAAGCGGAGAATGGGCCTTGGCTATTTTGAATGATTGGCTTCATAACCACAAATGTAGGGTGATTTACGAGAATAATTTTGAAGGTGTGTGGTCTTTAACCTTTCAATGAAAAAACTTCAAACGTGCATTGGGGCAAACCTGTTTGAGACCCGTTGCATAATGGAAGGCTAAAGCGCGATGTTAAAGTTTAATATGGATACGGGATCCAGAGAGATCACCTTCAGGAAATACCCCCGGGGAAGATGTGATAAAGAATCATGCCCATGATGATGTGGAGGATAGGATAAAGGGGACAAGAATGTCAGAAGGGTCATGCGCGCGGATGAGCTCGTACGATCTTGGTTATGCAGGAATATTAGTTGGCACCACCAATGGCTTTGACACATGGCACTAAGTCATTGACCTTAGTATTTTAGGGCTCTAGTGGAACCTTCTTATTGGCTGAGGCCCCATTGTTGTAGGCTTGTAGCCTCTAAATAATTGATCCCTTTCGCTTGTAATGGCATTCTGAATATGAGACATACAATGAAAACTTTACACTTTCTTTGACATAAAATTGATTTTACTCTCTTAGCTCCATTTTGCTCTTGTATCGCTCCTGGGAACCGGTTGCAGCTCTCAGAACAATAGCAAACATACCAGAACACCCGGATTTACCTTCAATATTATTTAGTAAGCGGCTCACGCCATTCGAGGTGGCCCAGCCCAGCATTCATTCGCAAATCTTGTAGTGAAATTGAGACTGCTCAACCTCGGAAGCTAATTCGCATCCAGTCGGCAATCTTTTTGGCTTGACCAAGAAGTCTTATGTCCTCCGAGTCGCACAACGTTTTAACCGAAAGAACTTCTTGCGCAATTCATGCCTTTCTGTTTTTGTGACCAGAAATTCTTTCTTGAACTTCTTTCATTTCCGAATTAGCTTGTATGACCGACAAGTCCTAGCATTAGTATGAGTTCGTTGACCGCGTAAGGGCGATCCATCTTGATGACGAATTCCACGATAACAAGAAATCGAAATTAATCGTTCGATGTCTGCTCGTTCTCCCCTCTTCAATTCCCAATGAACAACATGATTTTGACCTATCATTTGTTCAATTTGGTCGATTTGATACTTAGTTAATTCTTTTATCTTTATGTTTCCACTGATACCTAATTGATAACGAACCTGAATGGCTTTTTTAGGGCCAATTCCATCAATTTTGGTTGAGGAAAAGGAGTTAAACTACGATACGTGCTTTTGACCTCCTATAAATTCAACTGTATCCATTTAGATTAAACAAAATATAATAATTTTTTATTTTTGATCTTAAAAAGATTTGCTCATAAGACAAGCGGAGATCAAAAGTCCTACAACTTATGCAGGCCCCGTCAATTCTTTGATTTAAATTCTAAACAAGCTTTCTCAGCAGGTGGGTAGTTAATGTGTTAACCAAAAATTATTGTTAATAAAATTGAATATTAGTCATTAGAAAACCAAATCCTCTTTAATTAAATTGCATTTGGTACAAAGAAACTAAACCACTCTAGGTATTGGTTGTAACTTGTAAAGCCAATTTTTAATGACAAATTTGAAGTTATATAGGTATTCCTATTACAAAAAGAAAATTATTCCAATATTTTAATGTTGCACGAGGCATATATTTTGCTTCGTCGAGAGTTGGCTTGATGTACAAAGTTAAACATATAACTGTTGACTAAAATGTTGTAACTCTTTCTTGTGTTGGGATCAAAATAACAGACGTCATGTGAGAGTTAATAATTGCAAATTTTGAGGATAAATCAAACGATAAATAAAATTATGTTAAAAGAACATAATATTTTTTATGATTTGGTTAAAGGAGTTACATATAGGGAAAATTAATGAAAAACATAAAAATTATTGAAAAAATAATCTCTCCTAAATGATTTTTTTAATAATTGTATTATGAATGCTATTGCGTTATTTTGGAAGGAAGTATCTTTACTTTGTAGAAGTCAAAAGTTTTTTCCTTCAAAAAGAAATGTTATCTAAATATGAAAAAATTATACTTTCCTTTTGAAAAAGTAAAAGTCAACTATGATAAAAATCTAAATAAGATTAAAAAAGACTCCGGATATTTTACAAAATAATGTTATTTGTGAAATTTTCTTAATTATTAACTCATCTCATTTTAACTCGTCCAAATTCAACGCTCCCTTCCTATTTAAGACCCCCAACCCTCCACCAAGCATTTTGCTAGCTAGTACAATCCCATCAATTTGTTATTAAGTTATTATCATAGGGGGTATTATTAATATGAATCTTAACAACCAAACCAAACCAAACCTTAACATTAAATCAAATAAAAAATGAACATAATGAAGGTAGATGACATGACTTATGATCACTATCATCGTCATCATCCCTAGTCTCAAAACCTACATGATCTCCGAAACACAACATCGTACTACTAGAAAACATGGAATCAACTATGAAATTTATTGGTAATTTCTAGCTAATTCATCGTTAAATGGAATTAGCATGAAATTTTTATTGTTTAACTTCGAAATTTTGTATATCGTTAATTCCTTGTTTTCTTGTAGTCTTTTTTCGTAGCAAAAAAATAGAAGGTCCCATGAACAACCCTATTTCTCAGCTGCAACGGCACGCAAACGTAATGGTTTTTGTTATAATGTTTTCTCCTATTTGCTAAGCTTTAATTTAAATTTCAACGTCAAGTGTGTCTCCATTATTACCGAAAACAATGACACTTTCATAACTTAATTTCTTATTATTATTAAATAGGACATGATAATTAACATTCCAACAGCTACTAATTAGTGCTTATAAGCAAATAATGAACATCATAAATCATTATCATATCGTCAAGTTAATGATCAGAAACTCTTGTTTTCTGGAAGAACTGAAAAAGAAAAATGTAAGAAGCTGTTATTATTTTCATTATGCTTCTTATCAACCTTTTGCCATATATTGAGGTTTAATTTGTTCTTTCTTTCTTTCTTTCCTTTTTTTTTTGGGGGGGGGGGGGGGGGGGGGGGGGGAAGGCAGTGGCGAAGGCGAAGTCAAAAATGTCATTAAAGTTGTTTAAAATTTAATATATAAAATATTTTTTTGAATTATATACTTCATATAATTTTTTGACGGGAGAGGTTAGTTTTAGTTTTTGACGGATTGACTAGGAGGGAATGAAGTTTATTCTTTTGTTTGAACTATATAGTATTAGAATATCTACTGTTTGGATTGATTTCATAAATTGGTTACTCATTTTGTACTTTATTGCAGTAAAGTTATTATACTATTTTTTGTTACCAGAATCATAATCAACAAATCATTCAACTTTGGCTAAATATTATGGAAGGTCATTATTAGAAAATAAAAATGATATTTTATATGATATTTAGGTAAAATTGAATAATCTTCTAGTTACGTACAAAAAAATTGTTTAGAGGTTTGTTGTAATTCATAGACAAAGTTGATTTTTTTATTATAAAAAATAATTTACTAATTTACTGATACTTAAGCAAAATTGAGTAATTTTAATGTTATAAAAATTATTTATATAGTCATTTTTGGTTAATACAGTAAAAATCGAGCGACCATCTATGAAATCAAGCCTCGCGTATAATTTAATACCATTGTCACAAGTAGGAAATCAAATTTGGGGCCTAAGCCAGGTAGAAAGCTACGTATATTATGAATGATGATCAATATGACACATAAATGTTCAACTCTTTTATTCTTGTCTTCTTTTTTGTTTTCTTATCAAATATTTTAAAAGCATAAATGCGTGGAAATGGGAATTAGGTATCCTAAAATGAAATAACCAAAACCCTTTTCTTAAATTTATATGTACTTTAATTTTATAGAAATTCGGTTGGTTTTTTATAAATAGGAATTAATGGGAAAAAACTCGGCTTTTGTGGATAAGCACATTATGAAAAGGTCAACACTCAAAATCTTGTTCGATTTCCCAGTGTGCAATCGGTTGATTCCGTAGTTTTAGAATTCGTTACTCACTAATTAAAGATAGTTTATGGCATTTGATTGGTTGTTTACTGAACTTCTCTCTCACTAATTGTTATTTCTTGTTGACTTTAACAAACTCAACAAACCATTAGCAACCTATGGGAAAAGAATGGCCACAAATAATTCATTCATCATTTGATAATACTAAGTTAAAGATAATTTAAAGAACGTAAACTAAAAATGTAGCTAGAAATTTAAGGAAATGTTGTTACACATCATAAATAAGAAAGTCAATTAGGTTACCCAACCCTTGCTATTTTTTTAATTTACGTAATAAGCAAGTGTTTTTTAGTCAATTATAAAGACATATATGTTTCTTATCGTTTTCCATTATTTTTGGATAGCAATCTTACAAATGGCTAGTAATTGTGGCTCCATGACTTATTAATTATGATTTCTTGTTTGTTCTATGTACGTACTTATATAAAATTGTTTCTTTACTTGTTTCTACTTGGAGAGTTAGGTGTAGTTGAAGTGAATTAGTTGATAATTTTAATCAAATGACCTCAACATTCGGATTATTTTAATTTTGGAACCACAAAAACAAAAATAAAATATTAACTTCCCATAGTCCTAACATACGAGGTTGGAAATAAAACCAAGTGGGAATTAAACACCAAAATACATGGCCAAAACAATATTTTTCTTGTAAGTTATATATAGACATAGTTTGTGTAAGGCGGTATATAAGAAAAAGTCTTAGCTAAAATAATACAATAATAGAAACTAAACAAATATTGTTTGGACCATCTTTTTACTTCTATTTTAACTCATATCTTTTAACATATTGTTCCCTATAAAAAATTTACACAAAAAGTTTAAATAGGAAAGAAATATACTTTGTACACATTAATCCTATCTTAGGTTGGAAATCATTAAAAAAAAGTTCTTTTGGGCCTTTGGTGTGGATGATATGGAATTAAATATTAAACCAAAACAAAAGTTTGTTAACCAAAAATTGATATATTACTAATTAATACTCATGCAGATCATTGCAAAATTATGGATAAAAGAAAGTTTCTATAGGTAGAACAAAAAGATGGTCAAAAGCTGCTACACCCCACCCCCCCCCCCACCCCACCCCAATATATATATATATATATATATATATATATATGTATATGTATTTTCATTTCCTTATATAAGTTGAGCATATCGCGGGAAATCAGATAAAACTTTCTTGGAATACCTATTTTTTCTACCTCTATATATGGTTTAGAAACTCTAGATCTACTTCTTCACCACCTCCTCCTATACCCCCCCCCCCCCCCTCTCCCCCCCTCATTTTTTTCTTGATAAAAAACACACCACTCTTTCTCTTTCTTTCTTCAAAAGAAACAAAGCATTAAGGTAATCTCCAAATCCAATGATGTTCATTTTGATTAGTGTGTAAGAATTTCTATCATTTCAATAACTTTCCATGTTACAATATACTATACTTTAAACAAAAATTTGAACTACTTGATAGGCCTGCACTGCACATATATACATATAGTTACAAACATGTTTCTTTAAATTTAATGTTATTTTATTACTTATAATTAGTTAAAGTTCTTGGTTAAATACACGATGAAATTCGTTAATTATTCCCTTTTTTATTCTTCTTCTAACCTTTTGTTAGAGCGCAGGCCGGCATCTCTAATTATTTACTTTTATTATTACTTTCTTGAATTTCTTAATATTATAATAAAGCATGCCTAGAAAGAAGAAGAATTCACTTTGTTTTAAAATAATTTGTTTGTTTAATTAAACGTAAAATTATGAATTAGGAGAAGATTAATGGAAGGACAAAATCAAGTCGGAGGAGAAGTGAGAAGACTTCATATCATATATTTTCTGAGTAGAAAAGGTCGTATTGAACATCCTCATCTCATCAGAGTTCATCATTTCTCTAGAAGTGGCATTCGTCTTCGAGGTTAATTCATTCTTTAATTTATCTTATTTTTCCTTTTAATTAGTTGTGAAAAAAATGATTAATGGGGTTCTAATTTTGTCATTAATGATTTGATAATTATAGATGTTAAGAGATGGTTGGGAGAATTGCGAGGAAAAGACATGCCTGAATCTTTTGCTTGGTCATACAAGAGGTAATTACTAATTACTGCAAGTTTTTATAATTTCATGATTAATGGGGTTCTTATTATTTCATTTTGAGTTGTTTGCTTGAAAATTAGTGTTCTTCAAATTAAACAAAAACGGAAACTTAATTAACTTAGTGTTCTAATTCTCTCAAAATGAAAATGGATGAAAACATCCTACTGGCTTATATCTCATTTAATTTCATACTTAAAAGGTGTTTTGCTCTGAATTCATTCTTATATTTTTTTTTTTGTTAGAGAACAAAGTTAGTTTTGAAATTAAATGTATTGTGGGCTAAATTCTTAAAAATTTCAAAGAACGACTAAGAATGATTATCGGGTGGTGCACTGAGGTAAAAACTTATTAGTGTTCACTAAGGGTTTGCTCGGTACGAAAGAAAATATAATATAGCATGTCTTATGCATAATTATTATCATTTAATTATGGTTGATCAACACATATATATTTTCACCTTAATTTTATCAGTTGATTAATAAACTACCTAACTTGATGTACACATTGAGAATTTGAATAGGGAAAGTATATAGCTTCTAGATGTATATATCGGTAGTTTATTTGAGACGGACACCTTCTAAGAATAACAAAGGTGATGAGTCAACATCGAGATGTCAATCAACTCAATCAATAAGAGTTTTTCGTAAGTCACAGACTCAGTTAATAATGCATGATCAGTCTGCCTAGTAAAAGTTTTTATATACGAATTAAGAGTTTAGATGCATGAATATATATAGTCGTAATATTGTATTTGAAATTGTGAATCTGTCTATTAATGTTATGAAATGAAAACTTACACGCTAAGTGTTCACTAAATCAATAATAATATATATAGTATATTTTTTATGCATACGTTTTTGTTATTTACAATAATTAATCAATATATAGTTTCCCTTCAACTATAACTTATGGTCGATTAGTGTAAACATTGAGAATTTGAGTAGGGAAAGTCATGGCTTCTCGATACATCGATTGGTAGTTCATTTGTAGTGAATGCTTCCTAAAAAGTAGCGGACTTATGAGTCGATATTGAGGTGTCAAACAAACGATCTTATTGATAAGAGAGTTCGCGGGCTATAAATAAAATATAATGAATAATGCGCCAAACTGCCTAGTTAGACTACTTTATATTATACACAAAGTGTTTGAAACTTTGAATATTGTCTATTAAAATCAGAATCGAGGTACAAAATCTCATATCACAAAGTAAAATTTAATGCTTTGATCCTCTAGTGGATATGAGAATCAATCATATCACACCTCAAAAATCAATCTTTCAATTAATTGTGCTGGAAATATATGATATGGAAGTTGGGATTTTCTTTCCTAAAAATAGGAAGAAAATATTAAGTCAACATTTGTGATGCAGGAAATACAAAGCAGGATATGTATGGCAAGACTTATTGGATGAAGATCTCATTACTCCAATTTCGGACAATGAATATGTCCTTAAAGGATCCGAAATTCCATCCATCACCACAATTAAAGGTAACTATCATTTTTACACTTTCAATTTTCGAATTAATTAATTTCATCGATGATCACTATACTTATTTTCAATAAGATCACTAAACTAACTATTTATGACACTAGAGTCACATAACTAGTTTAGTGAATATCGGTGAAATTAACTCTTCACTATCACAAATTAGATAGTGTAACATTTTTTTAAATATTATCAGCGCATGTAAATTAATTTATTTCTTAGATAAGCAACATTTGTCCTTATCAATTTCAAGTGGACGTTTGGCTATAACAATTTAAAAAATTATTTTATCTGGAATTTTCAAAGTTAGAGTTGTGTTTGATCATACTTTTTTGGCAATAAATATTTAGAATTTAGACATATTTTTTTCAAAAAAAAAACATGAAATATGATTTAAACATGAAATATAATTAAAATGAGGTTATTTTATGAAAACAAAAAAATTAGGATTTTTTTGGGGAAAAAAAATAAAAAGTGAAAATAGGATTTTGGCTTTGTCCAAATTTCAAATACAATTATTTTCATGATCAAAGGTTGATTTTGAAATAAAGTAAAAGAAAATTCTAAAAAAAAGTGAACATTTCATAGTCAAACGGGTAAGTAGGCTTTGAACAATAATATGGCCTTGAACATTTTAATCATTTCAAAGGGTACAAATAATGGAATGTATAATTCTCATTTGAATTTAAATTTATAATGGCACCATGGTACATATATGATATAACTAAGCACATTGTACAATATTTTTAGGCATAAATGTGCCCTTTAACTTGGCCTCAACTTACATTTATGCCCTCCAACTTTGGATGTGCACAAGTAGACACTTAAACTTGTATAAAGTTGAACAAGTAAACACATGCGTCCTACGTGGCGTTCTACGTGGCAATTCGCATTCCTACGTGGCGTCCTACGTGTATTATGTCACATAGGACGCATGTGTCTACTTGTTTAACTTTATACAAGTTTAAGTGTCTACTTGTGCACATCCAAAGTTGGAGGGCACTAATGTGAGTTGAGGCCAAGTTAAAGGGCATGTTTATGTATTATGCCATATTTTTATGCTTTTTCAAAAGATAGTGATAGCTTTTGAAAAAAAATAATTGTCAAGAAATATCTCCTCATTAAATGAATATTGCCTTATTTAGCATAAATTTGATTCATTTTAGTGTTGGAAAAGGACATTCAATAATCAATTATCCATAATTTTACTTACTTACAATCACATCCCAAAAAGGTAAATCCATAGATTTAGTTAACAAGATGGTCAATCAGTCAACAAAACAATCTTAAGATCTCTAGATTAAAAATTCCCATCTATTCAAGAAAAGTATTAAAGTAAACTTCCCTATATATATAAATGTTTGCAGATGTTTCATGTGGTGAAAAAGGAGTAACAACCATGCAAAAGGAACAAACAAAACAAGAAGATCAAAATCCATCAATGGATTCATCAAAGAAAACCCCTTCAGAGATTGAAGAAGAATCTCAAAACATTGCCTCTGAAACATCAACAATCACCACTGATGATTCACCAAAATTCCAAGAAGAAGATGAAAAAAAAGTTAACAACTTTGATAACAGTTTTTCTTCTAATTCTTCTTCCTCTGTTTCTTCTTTTGGTTCAATGAAAACCAAGAAGAAAACAGAGGATCAAGGAGAGAAAAATACTTCTGAAAAAACGTCGAAAACCCCGAAATTCACAAAGAGTAGAAGCTATTCAAATGGGGCTTCAAGTATTTTCAGGAATTTGATTACTTGTGGAGCTGTTGATACTAATGACTCTGGAATTGTTCCACTCAGAAAAAATAAGACTTCTTTAAGTGCTGCTGATAAAACAGTGAGTTTTTCGTCTGAGATTTGTAAAGCTGAGAAAATTGGAGGATCTCAAAGGATTTTTGGTACTACTTGGAATCAACAACAAACTAACGCTAGGTAATTTTCGCGTTTACATTTTCATTTATTACGTACAGTTACTTATAGTTATCTTTTAGTATGAAGTAGTTTATTGTTGATTTGCAGGAAAAGCTGTGATGGGGCATTCAGTATGTCAAAGAACAAAAGTGAATTTGGTAGTCGTAAATCAGTTTCTGCTAATTATAAGCCAATCAATGGACCCAACTGCTCGTAAGTTCCTTGCACAAACAACTACGTATCAAAATATTTCATGTTATAATCTCGAAAATCATAGTCAAAATTTTGAAGTTTGAGTGCCATTAAATTGATAAGTACATAGGGACTTGTAGAGTATGTCATTTATATCTTCGTAAACGTCTCACTTAATAAAAATTCCAGAGTAGAGCAGTTAGGGTGAATTAGGAAAAGTTAGATCTTCCATCTAATTATATTTACTATTTCTTATAAATAAAAAGTTAAGAAAAGATAAAGCTAATTTATAAATAGAGCAAATTTTAGATCTTTCTTTTGTGGTCAATTAACATAGTGCCAAATCAACCAAAAAGGGAATCTGTTGGTCAAAGATTTATCTTTTTTTAGTTTTACTTTTGTCCATTTCAGGTTGGCATCATCCAATAACCCCCTTGCATGTGTTTTCATTTTTTAATCATTGTAGCCCTTTACAAACTTTTTTTTAGTTCTATGTTCTTTTTACCGAAGATCCAAAAAAGTCATTTTTTTCTGTTCAAATAGTAAAAGAACAAGAGATCTCATTTTCCCGTGTACAAGGAAAGACAAAAATGAAAGAATATGTCAGCTTAGTATTAATTTATGACACTGTTTTGCAGGCAATGTGGGAAGCCATTCAAGCCAGAGAAACTTCATGCCCACATGAAATCCTGCAAAGGGATGAAAGCACTGGCAAAGGGTGCTAATTCTGTTACCTCTGCTACTACTGAGAAGACATCCAAGGATGCATCAAAACTGGATTCTGTTTCTGGAAAACGTTTGACTCATTAAATGCTAGACTTTCATTTTCTTTTTAATTATTCTTTTTCAGCTTCTATTGGAATTAGATTATGGTTTCTTTTTTAGAACTTGGACAAGCCTTCCATGTATATTTCAGTAAGAAGGTCCACAGGCAAAAGCCTAAGCAATTCAAGAATTTACAAGTGAAGTGAAGTCTCTTTTACTTGCATTCAGTAGTTATAACTTATAAGCCTGATTTTCCATCTTTATCTCAAGTATAGACTCTGCACAAGCTTCAAATTACCTCGCGCAAATCCGAGTTAGTTGAGCCAGTGTACAACAAGGATACCAGATTATACAAGCAAAAACAATAAGACATAGAGGAGGTAGGGAAGTCAGTGATATTTGGGGACAGGCCAACTTTTGATGTTGCAAATATCTAATTTAAGTTTTTCTTTCTCCAGTTCAAAGGAGCAATAAAGATAAATTCTTCTATACACTTGGATACTGAAGCACTAGCCATATCTACTCCTCTCTAAATATCTTAGATCCTAATCAACTAGGAATGGTGTCAATGACCATATTCATGTCACCGGAAAATACCTAATCTAATAGCATCAGTAAAGATCAAATTTCCAGGTTGTTAGTAGTCAATAGCTAAGACTATTGCTGGTTTTACTTGCTTCCAAGAATCGAGGAGTCAATATGATCGAGCAAAAACCTATATAACTTTTTTTTTAGTCCTTCTACCCTCTCATCTACTCTGTTCCCTAACTTAACCATGTCATCCAACCACTGATTGACCCTTTTGAGGTGACCAAGAAGACCTGCAATTTCAGAATTCCCTTCCACAGTATTCAGCCCAAATCCCTTGCTCAACGAATCTTCTAAGAAGTTCAAGAACCAAGCCCGAGATGAAGAAAGCAACTTTTCTGCTAAATTTGCAGCCTCCTTCAGCCCACTCCCCTTGGACCACTCTTCCCTGACAATATTTGTTCTTCTTGTAGCTGCTAAATGCTGCTTCGATTTAGATACTGATCTTCTTCCACTAGAATCAGGACGAGGTGGCCCATTGGTTTTAGTGCTTTGCTTGATTTTAGGCGAATGGTTCTCTGCTTCACTAATCTTTGGATTGTTCTCTAGTATAATGTAATGAGATTTCTCATTATCCAAATTTCCATTCTTGCCTTCATTTATGAACAAACAGAAATTGGAAAGTTCAGAATCAATTGCAGCTTGAATCCAAGAGGCCGCGTTCTTATCGGTAAAATTATTGCAAATTTCTGTAAAGGGATTCTGCAGACAGAACTTGTCATTGCCTTTTGCTTCAGGAGTCCTCGTTACCAATGATTTCGTAACAGCCGCTGCTTTCTGCATGTTTTGATGAAGGTTCAAAAATTGCTCAACCAGTTGTCCAGCAGGTACTTTCTTCGATGATTCACATAGTTCTGCAAACATACTGTAGAGAGGTAGGTGGTAAGGAGGACGCTCACCCTCTATGTCTTTAAGGGCAGAACATAGGTTCAGAAAAAAAATTATCACTGCCAGTGTGATTTCATACCACAATTAATTCATGACAGCATTCAGAATTTATTTTTGATAAAGAAGACAGTATTCACATAATAGCCAATTCTTGGCAAACAACACCTGAACCATGTTCATTAAAAACCTAGCGAATTGGATACTCCATCCGTCCAACAATACTTGTCCACTATTGACTTTGCACACTTCTTAAGAAACTATAAATAGAAGGATAATTTTACCATATCACCCTTTGAATATAATAAATACAATATCTTGAAAAATGTAATAGGGAAATGATTATAATTAATGATAAGGGTAAATTAGGAACTAAGTGTAAAATTATCTCTTGATTTCATAAATTAGACAAGTATTGTTGGACATCTATTTTTAGTATAGTGGACAAGTAAAGATGAACGGAGGGAGTATCCAGCTAAACACATAGATCGAAGAAGTTCGTGATTCAATACTAACTGAATGCTGATTCAGGACATGTCAATGTGATCAGAGTGTCACAGAAAGTTTAGATCCTAAACCAATATTAGCGCTGAAGTGATGACATGGAATGGAAAAATTTAAACGTGAGGAGAGATGTGCCACTATGAATACTTTGCAAGAGAAAATTGGATACACAAAGTACTTGAAAGTAGGACAAATTATTAAGCATTGTTTGAATTACTAAAAGGACACGATGCAGGTCCAATAGAGAATAAGGAGAAAGAAAAGGGAAGAAATGAGAAACGGGAGGAACAAAGGCAAGCAAAAAGAGAATAGGAGAGAGAGATAAGATGGAAAAAAATAGAGAATAGAGGGGGAGACTTAGATAGCAAAGCAATTCATCAATATATCAAATTCAAATAAGTCGATGCATAGAAGTTCTGTTTATGTAACAAAGAGTTGTGAACAAAATAGAACTCTTAGAACTACTAATCTCTAACTTAAACTAAAAGGCAAGCAGAACCCTAGATTTGGAAACAGAAGAAGGTGGCTATCAAGTCCACATTCAAAGAAATGAGATTGATACACAACTAAGAAGTTTAACCAAATTGGCCCGTTGCAGAGGCAATCAAGAAAGCCGCAAGTGAAAATATAACATGCAAACAGGTGATCTAATAAAACCATTCTTGCTTGTACATTGGAAAGGATAAGACTAGATAAATTGCGTCTCTAAGGATTACTTTTACTTTATATCCAACTAATAGAGAAAGATAAATAATATCTAGTAATGACAAGTGACGAGTAGGTTAGGCACATGTAAGGGCATGGCGCAAGCCAAATGGGACATTGCTAAAGAAAGGAATGCACCGACTCAAAAGGCAGCAAACACCACATAATCTTGCATGGTACCAATATATAAACTCTGAACCTAACGCAAGATAACATTGTAGGATGAGCAATCCGGTGGAGTGCAATATTAGTCGGTTAAAATAAATCTATCTAATCAAGATTTGCCCACATAGGGGTATTCTAGAACTAAGAGAACAAGACGTCACACGAATTTATTTATAAATACACACCAACAGAATATGTGTTTCAAATATTCAAAGGCAGAGCTTATATTCCAGTAGTTTCAAGTACATGCGAAGTAGAGGCATCAGAATAAAAACTGAACCATTACCTCATGCACTGGATGACACCTTCTGTGGCAGCAGTTTCTTCTAATGCATGCATAGCAGACAGAAATGCAACATTCCTATAATTTGCAACTTCCTGAAGAGATTATAATTCACAATTTGATACACAGCTTCCTGAAGAGATTATAATTCACAATTTGATAGACAAGCTCACAAACATACTGCAATCATAGACTAAAAACTAAAACGCTCATTCTTCACATACCTTGCCAAGATCATGAACAGTTAATGGAAGTGAACTCCATGAAATCCTTGAGTCGGACCAATTTTTAAAACTGAGGGCCACCTTTGTCAGATTGCACGGAACAGTCTCATCTTGTGAAAGCTCTATATCTTTTCTAGTGGGCTTGCTGACTGTTCTTGGTGAGACTATAAGCTCTAGATCTTTTCTAGTGGGCTTGCTAACTGATCTTGGTGAGACAATAAGCTCTAGATCTTTTCTAATGGGCTTGCTAACTGATCTTGGTGAGACAAGCTCTAGATCTTTTCTAGTGGGCTTGCTAACTAATCTTGGTGAGACAATATTGTTCTTGCTTTTAAGCGGTGAAATGCTTGCAGGTGAATGCCTTGGTGTTGAAACTTTGTCTACAGAAGGCTTCTTCACAGAAGGAAGCTGCAAAATATCGACTCATCCAATTCAAACACAATCAACAGAACATAGGCATGAATTTTTTTCTTAAAAAGACTTGGTCAATAGTAAATGACTAACTAAAATTTCAGATTCATCAGATAAAACAACACCAATAACATGATTCGTGATGACTCACCATCCGTACTCTATAACATTTCCATAGAGACAAATAGCCAGGTCGCCTGAGCTACAACACTACAACAACATACCCAGTGTAGTCCCACAAGTGGGGTCTGGGGACGGTTGGTGTGTACGCACTACGCAGCCTTACCCCTACCTTGCGAAGGTAGTTGAGCTACAACACTGTTAAAATATCTGGTTTTAGCATGAACAGATTGATCCAGTATCTGGTCCATACATCCATTATGGAACAGAAAGAACCAACATTTTTAGGGTTCTAAGTTTAATCAAAATATAAGAATAAAAAAATTAATCTATATATGAACTTAATGTGATCTCTCTGAAGAACCAAACAAAGAAAAAGACAAGGACATTGCAATTAACCTAGTGCATTATTGTCTAACCATTTTTGCCCTAGGTTTAATAATTGAATCATCACACTGACTTAAAATGAGAAAAACAAGAAAAAGGACTCTCCTAACAACACAGCAGTAATGGCAATGAATAAACAGAACAAAGTTGCAGTTGCTAACAGCATTAAAGCACCTAACTTATTAATCCCTAAAAAAGGAGAAAACTTTACAACTTTGTCAAAGCCTAAATTAAATGAAGTCACATTCAGCCAAAAGTTCATCAACAACCAACAAGTGGGGTTATAACTTACAGAATCCGAACCCGAACCCGGAAACCCGGTTTTGGATTTGGACCTAGGTGTAGCTCCACCAGCACCATTTTTCTCACCGGGGCTCCTATCCCATCCTCTTCTCACTGAATCCAAACTCAATCTCCTCATCTCTAATCCCTCCACCTTCCCATTCCCAATGGACTGTCTTCTTGATTTTACATCCTCACTCATCTTCACTTTGGTTTTAGCCTCGACCCTTTTCACTTCACCATTCTTCTTCCCCTTTTTCGGGTCGGGTCGGTTCTTGGAAGTAAGAACATCACTGGAAATCAAATCTTTAGGATCTCCAACACATGGGCGCCGCTTGGGAACCGGTTTGACTCCACGAAGAACCGGAACAGGTGAACCGGAGTCAAGACGAGTCACATGAATGAACTGACCGAGTTGGATGTTGTCACTCAGTATCAACTCAACATCTTCTTCTGATACAGAAACGTAAGCTGAATGCTGAGAATCTGATACCCTTAGATAAAATCCCCTGTTTTTCCATAAATCATCGTCAAGTGAAGGAACAATACCAATCACCTGAAATCCCACAAAAAAGAAATATTAAAAAAGAATATTTTTTTAGAAGGAGGTTAAGGAAGCATTAGCACCCGCGTCGGATTCTCGAAAAATGTACTACTTTTGGAGAATCCGACACGCACCCATTGACATTTTCGAAGAGACGAAGCAACATAAACATTAACATGCCTGAAGAAGAGCAGAGCGGTGCTCGCCAGCAACTTTGGTTTGTTTATCATCGAGATGTTGCAAGAGTTTAAGCAAAATACCAGGCGTTAGAGACGCCATAACTGCAATGTGGATGAAACAAAGAAAGAATATCAAACATGGCACAGTGGCAGTGCAAAGAAAGAAAAGGGCAACAAATGGAAATAGCTTCAAGATTCGAGAGAAGGGTGTGAGGGGGTATGGGGAAGAGTGAGATAGAGGGGAGGGCCTTAGCGAATCTCAAAACGAAAGGACAGGTGTCAAATGGAGATGTGGTTTTAGTTGCAGAAGAAAGAGGAATGCAGAAGAAAGAGGAATGGGCGCAGATATCAGAGTACATCCGTAAGGAGGAAACCAGAAGAAGACAAGATTTAACTAAAAAGCTACTATGCTCCTACCTCCACATTTCTGAATTGTATAGTATTAAAATGAAGATATACATGTCTTTTAGAATTTTTAGATCTTAAATTTATCAAGCAAAAGAGAGACACTCATAGACCAAAGAAAGAAAAAAAACACTTAAAAGTGGGAGGAGAGGAGAAATAACATACCTAGAGCAAAGGAGAGTGGAGTGGACAGTCAATTTTCGATAGATTTTTGGCTTAAATTATTTAAGTATGTCAAAACTTAGTGCCCATTTAGTCATGAGAACCAACTTTTTTTTTTACTTTTTTGGAATTTTCAAAGTTGGAGTTGTGTTTGGCCATAACTTTTGCAATAATTATCTAGATTTTAAATATGTTTTTTAAAAAAACATAAAATATTATTTGAAAATGAAATATAATTTAAATGGGGTTATTTTATGAAAATAAAAAAATTAGAATTTTTTCAAAAAAAAATAATAAAAAAGTGAAAAAAGTGAAATGGAAAAAGTGTTTTCACTTTTCCAAATACAACTCTGAAGTTGTATTTGAAATTTTTATGACCAAACACTATTTCCAGAAAAAAGTAAAATAATTTTTCGGAAAATAGTGAAAACTTCTCAGGCCAAACGCCTACTTAATATTTTTAGTGAGTCTAGTAGTATAATATTTGAGATGTAATTTATGCTATTTTTACATTATTCTTGTGTCTAGTGTAGTATTTTATGTTGTATGTTTGAGGATTTGATAAGACTTTTTAGTGTTTATTACTATTATTTTTAAATGAATATAAAATATTAAATATTTTATGGAGATTAAATTAGCGTTTGAGCATAAATTTTAGATCAGATTTTGAAGACTTATCTTTGAATATTTGTTTGACCATAAATTTGATCAGATTTTAAAAATATGATCTTCAAATATTTTAAGTTTTCAAAAAACTAGCTCACTCTAATTTTTGGGTTTTTGACGAATTTAAAGACCCAACACTATCTAATACTCCTCCGTCTCATATTAGTTGGTCACTATACTAAAAATAATTCTCTTATATTTGTAGGTCACCTTACTAAATTAAGAAAGCATTAATTAAATTTTTCTCATATTACCCTTGCAATTAATTTATTTGAAAGTGTCCACACTTGTTTGTAAAGTTTCAAAGAAGTTTCTTAAGTGGTGATTAGTAAAATTACTTTCTTATTTATGATTTTTTAATATGCGTATAAAATAAAGTGATCAACTAATATAAAACGAGAGAGTACATGCTTAAAGAAATTATTTTGAACCTCCACTCAAATATAAACGATCTGTTTTTTTTTCTTAATTTTCTCTGCCTATACGTGACACCCAGACCCAACTTGTATCCATTGTTTCAACTGCACGGTCGTGGGGTCCTCTAAATTTTTAAAATCCGACAATTTTCTTCCTAAATGTTTGGACAATTTGTTTGGAAATACTATTCCAAGAGAACTTTATAAAATGTTTTATTTTTTTTTGAAAATCTTTTTCTTTAATCCGACCAGAAAAAACCTTAATCACTATTTGTGATTTGTGATTTGTGAATGTCACCAAAAGTGAGAGATGTCCTTGCAAACGCTCCGACAATTAGAACATCACGTGTCCTTCTAAATGCAATTAGGATTGGTTTACTTTGGTAAGGGCTCGTTTGGTATGAGGTAAGAGATAACTAATCCTGAAATTAATTTTAGGATTAGTTTATCTCATGTTTGGTTAGGATAAAATCACTGAATAATTTATTACAGGATTAGTTATCTCGAGATTGTAGTATTATTTTGATCTCACACTGAGGGTGGGATAAAAATCCTGAAATAACTAATCGCGGAATAATTAATCTCGAGATAATTTGTTCTCCCTTTTTTTTCAATTGGAAACTGCATTAGCATGCGCGAGGAAAAGGTACAAGTCAAGTTGTCGAATGCTTGTACATTTGATATATATATATATACATCAAACCACATACTCATATCTATAGGTCTATCAAGACATCAAATACTTTGTATTTATAGGTCACACTACCTATTGATTGGTCAAAGTGAATCTACTTGTCCCGTTCTATTGGAAAACTACTTGTATTATATGGCCATAATGTGCCTTGTGTCCCTTCTTCTAGTGCAACTCACTCGTATTTGTAGATGCTCTCACTACACTATTAGCTCGGTCAAGAGTAAGTCGAGTTACATGTTGATTGGGTCAGAAACATGCATCTCTAAAGTCGAGATGTGTATTGGTTGGATCAAAAACTCGCGATTGTAAAGCTAGAGTCACCTATTGATTGGTCAGAAACTGATCACTTCTTTAAAGCTAAAAATGTCTAAAGGTGCCAAAATCCTAACGAATCTCAGAAAAGGGAACAAATCCTAAACCGTACCCTTAAACCATAATATCACCCTTCAATCAACAATACCACCCAAAAATTGGGACACAAATTAATAAATCCTAGACTCATGAAAACATCAATGAGAAACAAACCCTAGCTTTAACTAACCTTTTCATTTCGGTACCATAACAGCACATGCAAACACACTCAACACAATAAAAAAGAAGACAACTAACATAATCTAGGGATATACTCAAAATAGCAGATTGTAATCAACAAAAATGGACAAGTCATAAAAGGAGAGTCTTTAAAGATAAATGTAAACAAAATCAAGGAAGAAAACACAAAAAAGAGAGTCTTTAATGAAGGAAAAGTATACTTTAATAACGACTCTTTATTCCAGTTATTTACATACATCAACCATCACTCAACCTCGTGTTATAATATGTGCATAACTTGTTTCCAACCAATTACCCCTAAGTGTACAATATTTTGCACTTCCAATATGAGACAAATTTGAATATTTGATATATACTTGAACTATAATTTTCACATAATTTATAAAAGTCTAAATTTTATTTGAAAAGATAGAACATTTTATATTTCGTCAAGTTATAATTAAAATTTAGTCAAATTAATTCTCACTAATCAAACGAGACGAGAAATTAAGATAGTAGACTCTTCAATTGTTGAGAGAACTGATCAAAACTGAGAACAATTTGGCAAAGAATCATGAGAGAACCAAACCAAACTAAAGGACAAAGAGGTACTTAAATGAATGATACTCATGATAGCACATATATATCCAAGCTTTTGACAGGGTACCATATAGACCAAACTCAAGATAGTGACTCTTCAATTCTAGTAATCTGACATCTTCAATATTTGATACCATGAAGTTTTTGATACCAACACATCTTTTTACTAGTACTATGAATACAAAATCATTGTATCTACACGAATTAGCTTATGCATGCGTACCTCAATAATTTGTATTTATATAACAGTACTATTTTTTAATCTTAACCATATAGAATCTTGATGGTCAGTTTGTGAGTTTGAATTTTTGGATTACGAATTGAATTTTGGATTTAACTTCTGGAAAAAAAAAACAAATTTTGGCCCTACTAAATCAGTCAATATTTAGGCTAATGAATATGTAGTGCAAATTGAAATGCATTCACTGCCACTATACTTTTATTATTATTTGAGAAGATATGGCACTGGATCCTTAAAAAGCATATTAATTAGAGCTGTCAAAATGGGTTTGGCCCATGAGGTCGATCCAACCCAGCCCTTTAATTAAGTAGGGTTGGGCTAAGTTTTTTCAGCCCATTTAGAAGTGAGGCTTATAAGCCTCAGAAGCCTAATTCGTGGCCTTAGATGCTAACCCGCTAAGTTAAAAAATAATTAATAATATATTTATTTACCAAATAAAAAACTTAAAATAATTAAATAAGATAAAACAAAAACTAAAAGAAGTACAAAGTACATTACAAATAGACAATAATAATTACTCATTTAATCAATAGTCATTAGTAATATAATACATTACATCAATATACTATATTATATACGATATATCATATTCATATATACATATTCTTTGCCCTTTGGTCTTTCGACGTCTCTTTGCTCATAATCAACAAGAAAAATTAGGGTTTTTAAAAGTCATTTCTCTTCCTTTTGTGCGCAATTTTTCTTATTTTTCTGTCCAGATCTCTGTCTTAGTTCAAATCTTCCTTCGATAAATCTCCGTCCAGTTAAAGTGAAGATATTAAGCTCTAATTGATGAATTACGTAATTTTTAACACTTTAAAATTTTAGTTTTGTAATTTTATAACTAGGCAAAACTTTTGTGTATAAAAAATTTGTAATTTTTTAGATTATTATAATTCAAATGTGCAGAAGTATGTTGACAATCTTTTTAACTAGTTAGTTATTTTTTATTTTTCATTTGATTGATATTAATTATTATCATTATACACATGTTGTTAAAATGAAGACTTATAATGGTTGGTATTTTTCTAGTAATCACATTGTTTTTCTTTTATCATGTTACAGGTCACTTTTAATTTTCATTGAAGGGCCAACCCGTCTTAGCCCGCAGCCCGCTTAGGGTTGGATTGGGTTGCTATTTTAACGACCCTTTAATTAAAAGGGTAAGCTCGTCCAAACCCATTTAGCTCTCTGACCCGCTGGGACTGAATTGGGTTGGGTTGAGTCAGCTCGTCTTGACAGCTCTAATATTAATTAATGTTTAAATCACATAGAATTTACAATGATTGAGTAGTGATTGATTTAAATATAAACTATTAGTGGTACAATCTATCGAGACATAATTTTACTTTGTTAAGAGTAGGAATTTTTTTTAATGGTTTCATCACTTTCATTGCTTGAATGAACATTTTATTTAGATGATTGGGGTGCAAATGAGAAATTATTAAGGTAATTTAATATGAATATTTTACTAGGATGTTAGAAACTCAACTTATACGCTCAAAATTGAAAATTCAAAATAATCAGACTGATTAATTCAAAACTAAACTAAAGAAAATGATCTAATCTAAATTTATTCGGATTGGATTAAAATTTAAACCAAAATTTTCTTATCCAATCCGAACGACTTTACACTACGTAGGTCCATGGTTTTCAGTCCTATTAAATTACTCTTTTTCATTCTTTTTATTTACCATTCTATGATCTATAGCCAGAATAAAATTTCTTTTTAGTTTCTAAAGCTACAATTTTACTATTTTCCAGATTTAAACAATGAACTTCAATATTTGTAAAACACTGTTTTGAATTTCAGTGTTTGTAAATATTGTATTTCAGTATTTGAAAGTCAAGTAAAATGAGAGGTTTATGAAATGCTTTAATATTGCTAGTTAAACATATTGAAATAAATTTTCCGACTAAAATGATCTTTTTGTTCCAGTGGAGTATTTTTTATTTTTTTTAACTTCATCTAATAATTCTATTCTTTATTTTTCATATTCTTATGTCGAAAATTAGGACAAACTATTTTTGTTCAAAAAAAAAAGTGTAAACAACATAAAACACAGTAGTTTGGTCCCTAATTACGTTTTATCCCACTATTTTAAAATATTACATTTTCCCCGGTAGTTTAAAAAAAGAAAGACGTGTATCCTTTATATTTTCGTGTATCCTGGATACATATAACCTCTTCATTAATGGTAAATCTGTTTCTATTATGGCGCTTTAAAAGGAAATAAAATATTTACAATTAATGAGGAGTAAATCATTAATTGTAAATCTATTACTATTAGGGTGCTTTAAAAGGAAATAACAGATTTACAATTAATGAGGAGTAAATCATTAATTGTAAATCTATTACTATTAGGGCGCTTTAAAAGGAAATAACAGATTTACAATTAATGAGGAGTAAATGACGCGTCATTCACTTTGAAATGCATCTGCAGTATCCTTATCTCCACAAACAACTGGAGAATTCAAATTTCAATTTAAAATTACTTGGATACACATCAAACCAGCAAGTAACTCCATTATACAGGATACAAGTAATAATAGATCTCAAATATCTAAGGATACACATTTAAACAGCAAACAACAATAGGTATACTTGGATACACTGTTAACACTGTATCCAAGATTATAAGCTTGGATACATTATAACAGTGTTAAGGATACTTCCCAATATCTAAGGATACCCATCTAAACAGCAAAAAGATATAGGTATACTTGGATACATGTTAATATTGGATACAAGTTTGTAAGCTTGGATACATTGTAACAGTGTTAAGGATACATGTTACCAACATCTCAAATAGCAGGTTGCAGTAGTATTGAGATACATGTTAACATGAATTAATCCTGGATACATGTAACACAAGATTTGCTTACAATGTTATCCCTGGATACGTATTGCTTTGTTTTGATTTGAAACTTTAAATTTACAAAAGTTACACATTTACAACTCAGATAGATATATGTATACTTGGATACATGGAAAATAACACTGGATACATGGTAACAAGTTGGTAACACTGGAAAATAACATCTGGGTTTGCTCTTCACTGCTCAAAATCATCAATGGCGCTTCGTCGGATACTATCTGGGTTTGCCCTGGATCCGCTTCCGCCGGTTACGGTTCTAGAAAAAATCCGAAAAAATCCGCCAGTTCCGGCGACTCCACCGGATTTCGTCAACGGTGATTTCTTCATCCAGAGGAGAGAAATCAATCAAGCGGCGAGACTGCCGGAGTTTTTGTCGATTCCGGTGGGAGAAAAATTGAGAGAGAAATTGAGGTCTATGAATAATAATATTACTGGAGAAAGGATTAGATTCGAAAACGATTATAGAGAGAGAACAATCGTTGTCTTTAGATACAAGTTGAGTGATTTTAGGCCATTTTTTAGGGATTGTGGTGGATACAGTTTTTTAATCATGTAATTTCAATTTAATGGGATAAATGTAATTATTTTAAAGTATTGGGATATTTAGTAATTAGGGTAAGGATATTTGATTATTTATGTAGTTTTTCCAAAAAAAAAAAGGGCGGGGGGGGAGGGGGGCTCTTTTAATTGGGTTTCACTCTTTCGCCCCTTTTGGCCCATTTAGCCCAATCATTGACAGGTCAACTTGAGGCAAATATCTCAAAGGTAGGGGTGAACAAAATCAAAATCGAATCGCAAATCGAATCAAATCGTAAATTAAACTGAATCGCAAAAAAAACTCGATTAATGGTTTGGTTTGACTTGATTTGGTGTTGGAAAAAAAAACCCGACTATAATTGATTTGGTTTGGTTTGGTTTTAACTAAAAAAAGTCGAACCAACCCGATATTACATATATATACTATTTTTAAAAATATTTTATACATAAAAATATTTATTATGATGTAATTTATAATATTTCTTAAATTCTTCATAGTTTTTATCATTCAACATATTATTTCAAGTTTAAAGTTAGAATTTTAAGTGGTCCAATAAGTTTTTATAACCCATAGATATTAGTACCTCAAATAAAGCTCAAATCAATACTAATGTTAACAAAAAATTATTCAATTCAACACTAGGAATGACAATCATGTTAAATATCTATTCTTTCATTTTGCATAAATACATAAACTAATTTTATTTTCTTGTTTAATATTTAGTCATGTAGTTAATACTTATTAGACTAATTTTAGTATGACTTCATACTTTTAAATTATGATTATTTTTATAATGACTTATTAATATGCAATATTTATTCTATGCGATTTCATTATTTTTTTGGTTGAATATTTTATTAATGTCATCACTCATTTATATGTTTTGTTATTTTTTTTTAACAAATACCTTAGATAGTTGTATCTTGCTAGGACTAAAGAAATATTTAAAGCACAAGTTAATTATATATTTATATGAAGACTTTACCGGGAAAAAACCCAAAATAATCCGAAAAATCCGAGAAAATCGAAATAACCCGATAAAAGCCGAGGTTGAAAAACCCGACTTTTATTGGTTTGGTTTATAAATTTAGTAACCCGATACTAATGATTTGGTTTGATTTTTAAAAAAACCGAATCAACCCGGTCCATGTACACCCCTACTCAAATGTCATTTGCACAAATGCCTCTATTTTGAGGTGGTCTTTAATTTTTACCTTTCAAAGTCGCTGATTTTTAATTTTTATCCTTTCGCATAAGTTAGTTATGCCTCAGACATAAATTATGCCCCAAGACAAAAGAAATTAAGCCAAGGCATAAGTACACTGTATAGTCACAAGTTATGCAGAAGATAAAAGAAATTAAGCCCAAGACTTATTAAGTGACCCAAGTTATGCCCCAAGACATAAATTCAGAGGCACAAGTTATGCCACAGGGCAACATAAGTTCAGTGGCACAAGTTATTCCCCGAGGCATATGTTCAGTGTTATAAGTCATGCCACAGGGCATAAGTTTAGTGACTGAAGTTATGCCTTAAGGTAAAAGTTCTCTAAAATTAGTTGTGCCCAGCGAATTTAGGTCATAGTTAAAGATACTTTGACCCATGAATTCTCATTAATGAATAATATGGATAAAATTAAAGATCACAAATTTGAGAGACAAAAATTAAATACCACTCTAAAATAGGAATAGTCGGTGCAAAAACTTGAATATTTCATAGGGCTCCTTTAATTTTCTTTTTGGCCCATGTGGGCTTGCTAGAAAGTGAAAAATAGCGAGATTGTCGGTGATCCAACTTATGTATGAGATATTTCATAGAATCTAAATTCTGGCAACTGCAGTTGATAGCAATTTCAGCAGCTCTAGTTGATAACAAAAGTGAGTTATTCCAGCATGAAACTCTTTCATGGTCTAAAAAGAAAAGTTGAAGAGGTTTAGTCCTTAAAGAAAATGATTTAGTTGCATGAAATCCCACAATGTTTGAAGACTCTTTGATTCACTTCATAGCATTAGAATATTGTTTCTGTCGTATGAATCCTCCTTTTGCTTCTGAATAATCATCACATCAGCAGGAGCGGAGCCACGATTTAAAGTTTGTGGGTTCAAAAATCACAGGAGCTAAGGGCTCTGCAGGTGGCACGGGTACCACTAGGCTCCCCGCTTTTCTTATGATGTGGGTTCGGACACATAAAATATATATACAACATCTTCTTGATTTTTTAATACAAGTATAGGCTCTACGGGAAAGCTACTGGGTTCACCCCGAGCCCCCCTATAACACTGTAGCTTCGCCCCTGATCACATACCAACTCTACCTTATATTTGTGATTCCAGTTTTCATCACTTTAAAATTTGTTACAAACAATTAATTCTACTTAACGATACTTAATGCTAATTAATACTACCTAATCCTACTTAATAATACTTAATCTAATTTAAATATCATCAAATGGGTCCACATTTATTCAATTAAGCAAATGTCTTAACTGTGGTTAGTATATAGGTGGGTAAGAAAATATCACCTCTCAATTTCACAATCAAGACCCTCCACGTAATGCTTTTACAGTTCTACTAAAATTACCGAGAAGCCACGCCATAAACTGGGAGAAATTTTGCAACGATATTGATGAACAAATCGATCGTTTCACTAATTGCGTGCAAATTATATACTCCATCCATTTCAATTTGTTTGACCTATTTTAACTTGGCACGGAATTTAAAAAAAATATATATATTTGAATCTTGTTATCTTAAATTAAAGATATGTCAAATGTATCAAAATGCCTTTTAATCTTGTGTATTAAACATGTCATTTGAAAAATTATAATTTAATAGTTGCTAAAAAGGAAAGTAGGTCAAACAAATTAAAACAGAGGGAGGAGGGAGTAATAAATGAAGCCAAAAAGTTAGATCTCTCCTCTAACAAAAAATTTAATAATATTCTCGTTAAAGAATTATATCAACTAATGCATTTTTTAGAACAATAAAAGTAATGCATTTCTTCTTCAGAATTTTTTTTGGCTCAAAGTTTGCGATAATTCAACATGACCTTACTTTACTTTGGACAAATTAAAATTCAAGATTTTGACAACATATATCGATCCTTGGGAAGAATTCACAACTTATCACTAACAAAATGCGAGAATTCTTTTCAGTGTTCCACACACACACACACACAAAAAAGAATATTACAAAATTTCGTCATATTGCACCAAAATCCATGTAAAGAACATATATTATATTATATTATATGAAGGCATATCGGAGGGTCTTGATCGTTTGAAAGAAAAAAATAGAGGGAAAGTGGAGGGTCTTGATTCTTGATAGTAAAATTCAGAGTCTTTTTTTTGGGGGTGTTTTCTACGTGGTGTCTGGTATTTATTTTGGGCTCGATTAAATTTGAATTCGCGCCGAAAAGTTTCACATTAAGGGGTAAAACATTTTCTAACAAAGACGACTTTGTATCAAGGGAAACTCGAACTCAGAACTTCTAATTAAGGATGAAGGAATACTTACCACTCCATCACCACCCTTATTAACAAATTCAGAGTTTATTATGCGTCAGCCTTGGGGAAGCATGCATGAGCTGTATTGAATACTGCCAAATTTGTATTGCATGTCTACCAAGTGTTGTACTAAATTAAACGGGTCCAAAAAAAGAGACAGAAAAGGGACTAAAGAGAATAGTTCAACTACGCTCTCAGTTTAATATTCATATTATGACGTATAGTTTTAGTGAACTTGTGAAATATGACTGCGAGAATGAGAAAGTAATGTTAAGGGTAAAATAGAATTAAAAAAAATTCTCGTGATATGTTAAAGTGGATAAGAAAAAATGAAAATTTATCTTTAATATAGCAGATAAGTAAAAATGAACGGAGGAAGCACATATTTGTGGATGCAAGGGAGAGGAGCCTAAGCCGGTAGACACCTCTATAAAAACCAAGCAATTTAACACAGTTGCTGCAAAGGGAAGTTCCTCTTGTTCTTACTCCTATAATGGCAAATAAGCTCAGGTAATTATTTATTTAAATTAATGGTGCTAGCTAATCGTTACATTATTTAATTTCTTTCTTTTCTCTTGCTCATTTGAATTAGCTTGCTGTTTCAAAATTGTGTAATTAGTTCATCAATATGATTAATTTCACTATCAGCAAGCTAAGATGTCTCTACTAGATGAATAATACACATGCACATATTACAACCTTACCACAACTAATTTTGCATGTGGTAAGGTCGTAATATGTGCATGAATCCCTAGTTTAATGTATAGAGTTTAAGTTTCATGCATCGACGACGCTATAAGAAATATTTATAAATAAAGTATAATGTTTGGTTTGTTCTTTTTATGGCATGCATCCAGGTTGGAGGGCAAAGTGGCTGTAATTACAGGTGCTGCAAGTGGCATTGGTGAAGCAAGTGCAAGATTGTTCGTAGAACATGGTGCTCGTGTGGTCGTCGCCGACATTCAAGACGAACTAGGTCTCCAAGTAGTGGCGTCCATCGGAAAAGACAAGGCTAGCTACTGCCACTGCGACGTCACTGACGAGAAACAAGTCGAGGAAACCGTCGCGTATGCCGTAGAAAAATACGGCACTCTGGACGTCCTGTTCAGTAATGTCGGGACGCTGCACTTCTGCAGCGTCCTCGACATGGATGTGACGGCCTTCGACGAGACGATGGTCATCAACGCGAGAGGATCCGCGTTAGCCGTCAAGCACGCGGCTAGAGTCATGGTTGCTGAGAAAATCCGCGGATCCATCATATGTACGGCGAGTTTAGAGGGGATCCTAGCTGGGGCCGCTTCATTGGCCTACGTAGCGTCGAAGCACGCAGTCATAGGCATTGTGAAAGCGGCCGCACGTGAGCTAGGACCGCATGGGATCAGGGTGAACGGGGTGTCGCCTTATGGCATTGCGACGCCCCTCGTATGCAAAGCATATGGGTTGGATGCAGCTCCACTCGAAGCAGCAATATGTGGAAATGCTCACCTCAAAGGTGTTACGTTGAGCACGACGCATGTAGCACAAGCAGCACTTTTTTTGGCGTCTGATGAATCCGCTTACATAAGTGGTCAAAATTTGGCAGTCGATGGTGGCCTTAGTTCTATTTTGAAGCTAGAATAAATCCTCCCTCTCTTGTTGGTGTGCTGTGATGGTGGCCTTACTTCTGTTTTGAAGCTAGAATAAATCCCCCCCTGTGAGTGTGCTGTGTGATCTTGTTTGGTTTCAGCTTTGAGTTTAATGTGACACGTCCTTAGTTATATCATTCAAATGTCTATTCACTTTAGGGGAAACGAGCAGATTATATAAGTTTAGGCTTATGTTAACACCTCTAGTTAGCTATCCAAAATAAAATGGGAAATATGAAGTGAAATGAAGCATTTAGAGATGGTGAACAGATTAGGAGCACTAGGAAAGACATCCAGTATAATATAAATCGTGAACAAACTTGCCACCAAGTAAAACCAGACCCTACACCTTAGCTTCAACATTTTACTGGCTCCTTTTTGTACCGAAGTTTCAAGCCTTACGATTAAGCTTAAGAGAAAGCCAGGTGGTTACAAGTTGAAAATGTAGGTACAGAATTCAATCTTGAGATCAAAGACTAGTCAAGTTTTTATCCTCCTAAAAAGATACAGTGGTGAAAATGACAAGTAAATAGGGGGAAACCCATTTTGGATGTGGGAGCTGTTACTCTTTTTGGAGCACCTTTTTCATTTCAAGAAAATGGTAGTGCTCAAGTAACAAATCATGCTCCACACTCCACAGTAACGTTAAAAAACCAATTTTACCAGAAAGGATCAGCTGCATTAACAAGGTAAAAGTTAACACTGTAAAGTAGATTCTTAACTTTACACAACAGACTTCCTTGCAACCAACATATGACAACTTTGACAAAAATATCACACTAAGACTGAAAATCAGAGCATGGAAAGGAACAACAGAAAAGAAGTCTTCATGAAATGATACATAACAGCATTGCTGGCTGCACTTCCCCACTCTAATATTCCTAACATAGGTTAGAATATGACTTAAACCAAGGGGACCTGGTCAAGCCTCTTGGTCATCGGATACCTTCCAAGAGCAGCCTATTAGCTTGCCATAATTGTGTTCGCATCTCGACAGCAGATGGAAATTATCGCAAAACCCAGCACTTGGCAGACAACACATATTGCTCTCCATCACATTTATAAGAAGTAATCAGGGGTTCTTCGTGTTACATCCGGTTCTCCCCTTCTTGGAGCTGGATCAAACTGCAATGACATGGTTTTTAAGGTGTTTCATTAATTGAGCCGCACATAATAACGTAACAACACCAAATTAGACCTTACATTTCACAGTCACGTTCAAAGATTCCAGCTAAAGGTATCAGTAAATCGAGGAAAACATTTCTAGGAATACAAGACTTAAACTAGATTATAACAAAAGGCACTTCTGAAAGGACAAAGAGGGATAAGCACCTGGATAAACGTGTGCCCTCTGCAGTCATCAACTTCCAAAATAGAGGCCATGTTTCCACATCGATAACAATAATTTGGTGCACTAAAAATAGTGACAACTTTTTGTTCCTGTAGCAGATGTTACAAATAATTAAGGTATTTAAAAAGGAAAAGTATCACAAGATGTATGAAGAAGAGGAAGTAATTAGTTACATGGCTCCAGTTATATCCCTCCATGACCAGCTGATGAGCTCGAGCAATCAGCTTTAGGTTGTTGGTATGGTGAAATTGCTCAGATATGTCCTGTAAAATTACAGACAGTTGCAGCATAGAGTTGTTTGGTAGATGAAAATCTGATGAAATAGTCCTCCAGAATAGAGAGCGAGGATGGAAATAAGAGATCTCAAGTATACAGCAAAAGTACCTGCCCAAACGTGTATCCAGCACCCCGGGGTGACATACCCCAACCACAACGATCATCTGGGTCTGACCACAAAAGATCGCACATGGCCCCTTCATGAGGAACTTCTTGGACACGGTCGAAACTTCTTACATTATCAAGGGTTTCAATAGATGGAGACAGTCCTCCATGCAAACAAAAAATTTCGGATTCAACCTAGAATTTGGTATTTGGCAACATGAGTAAAAGGAAGTGAATTCTTGACTTAAAATATACATTTTTCATGGTAAACAAGCAAGTACGCTCACAAAAGATATCAAATGGGTTATCAACAGGCTATGGGATCTTCCGAAACTGAACAAGCCAATCTGAAGCCACCACATGCCCGATAGAATGTAGAAAAACCTGAGTACAGACTAATCTATGGTGAATGGTATTCATAGATTGAGCTACTAACAAGAAGAGGCCACTATTCCAATATTAACTCTAACAATTCATCCCCTTACTAATCCACTCTGCTATTCCTTTCTAAATAAATGAGGAAATTCTAACTTGCATTAAATTTTTAAGAAATTAATCTGTAATTAGTGGAACCTCTTAAATGCAGGGTCATCATTCATTCCTCCCTCATAATACAAAATTGGTTAAGCTAAGCAGTCTCATTAAGACGGGAAAGAAGGAGTGCTAAGAGGAACAAGCTCCTAACCCATCTTCAAAACAACCCACCTCTAACTCCACCACAACATCCACTTCCCCTTACCCAAATCCAATTTCTACATTTCCCGGCTTAAAGAGTCACAGGTTTTTGGGCTGAAACAGCCTAACATTATCTGGTCTAAGTTGGTGTGATAATTTTTTAAGGCTTCAATTGTATTTGTTTAGCCTTTATAATTTACCGAAGCATGTATGAGTAAGAAAAGTGAAGCAGCTCATTAAGCAGGAGACTATAAAGCAGTGCTTGATTGCTTCCAAAAACATACAAGAAACTAATACTTTATACTAAGGGACGAGACATTTTTAGCAGCTACTTTTGTAGCAATAGTAGTCCTATGAAAAGTTTATAGGACAAGATGAAAAGCTTAATCTTTGAGCTCAGATGCCAGCTTATGCTATAGCAGGCTATATTGCTGTTAAGCTAAAATGGTCTAAGAGACTGTAAAGATTAATCTAGAGTGATGATTAACTAACCAATGCCGTCAAAGGAAAATAATCAAAGAGATCAGTAAATGTTTTCCAAACATTAGCATTGCCGTACCTGTCAAGAAAACAAAAGTCTTTACGTATCAGCATCAGAATTACACAAGAGGAGATAACATACAAAAGACCACACCATCAACCAGAGCAATAGAAATCAGCTCTATATCTAAGTATAGGCCCTCATATATGTGTACAGGCCAAAAATATGCAGCTTGCTAAAATTAAACCAGAATAAATCCTAACAGATAGAGAAGTCTTGAACGGGAATAAAAGAGCAAGGACAAAGAAATCAAACAACACAATATTTCCAGTCTCCAGCGGCAATTGTTATAGGTCAAGGGGACCTTCAATTCCATCACCCCACCCCCCACCCCACCCAAATTTCTGAAAGGGTAACAATTATAAGCACCATGCACATACCAACTTTAGATGAATGAAAAATTAAATGAACTAATGAGGAAATCGTGACAATAAACTTTCCAAGATGAGACTGGAAGGTTACTTAGTTCTGCGCAATGTTCCATCCAATATTATAGAAATGTCACTTCAAAATTGGTCTTGCTACTCCAGTTCTGTGAGATCAACCCTGAACACTAATTCTAATATGCATCACATTACTTTTACAGAAGGTGATTAGTTTTGAGTAAATACAGTCCAATCATCAGATATTAATGGCACCTTAGAAGTTAGTGCTAGCATAGAAAGTTTTAATTATGTAAAAGGTTTATAAAACCTCAAGAAGCAGCTTCCAACTTTCTTGTTAGTCTTTTTGAAATCTAATGTAAGCTGCTCCTAGGACTGTAGGAACTGCCTTTGCTTGTGACATTATTAAATAGGTTATAAGTACTCGACTAGCATTTAACAAATATACGATATTTCTTAATGCATAAAAACTATAAGAGAAAAATCAATCTATGAGATACAATGCAACAGCAAACACTAAACTTGACGATCAAAAAATGGTAAGGAAGCTTTGATTACGAGTCATGAAATATTATTAAAGAGTACTTATTATGTTAAGGATTAATATTTCAGATTTGTCTTTCCCTTTTTCCTAATATGTGCTTTTCATGTTTCAGATTTTTCTCTCAGTGATAAATTTGATATCTAGATGTCCTGTGAACAGCAAATAAGAGAAGTATATATCACAGGACCTTTACTTGGTTTGTGGTTTACATGCTAATCTTTGGAATGACATCAGCAAAGTTCTTACTTAACATTATGCAATACTAAGAGCAACATAGGATTCACTTGGAACTGGATATAGAACCATAGTCTAAAGAACTCACTTCCGCAAGCATTCATCATAGAACCCATAGACTTGTGTGATCTGCACTAAGGAAATAACATTCAGCAAACTGAATTCAGAAAAAGATTAGCCGAGTTTAAAAGAGCACAAGAGTATAACGAGTTCCTCGGAAACTTTTTACTACATCCTCTCTCAACAGAATGCGGATCTCATCTTCTTCCCATCAGTTTGTCAGTGACCAAGTACCTCAAAAAGATGGAGGAAATTGATGCCAACATGTGATCCCAAAACAGGTAAACTGGGCCAGATTAAGCAAATAATATTTTGAGAAAATCAAGGTGAATGAAAGCTTAGAACTGCAGAGCTAAGGTTGGAAGTCAATCCACATCACAGTTATTCAGATACCTAGACACCTGCTTCAGCTCCAATGAGAAGGATGACCAGACCATAAACAATGGGCTCAACAGTACTAAATAATTAAGAAAGAGGTCTGGAAAAATAATTCATTCATACCTGTCGGCTTTCATGATTTCCTCTAAGAATTGTTAGTCGTTGAGGATAACGCACTTTCAGAGCTACCAATAGCTGTAAAACCAAAATTACACGAACTCTTCAGCTACTCAGATTTTATACCAGAAGTTATTCAGATAAATGCAGGTCTCATTCTAATGATCAGATGCTATTATAGACAATGAAAGGTGAAAAGTCCCCGTGCTGTTTAAGAGACAAATCAAGAAGATATAGAACAATCATATGACACACTCTGCATGTCCCATTTTAGTCAGCATCCCTTGACCAGTACTAAGATAAAGAATGGAAGTATGGACAGATGATCACATTAAAGGGAGTTAGACATAATCTAATAAAGCAGTAGTTGAAATGAGTGAAAACAAGATAATTTGTTTAGAACTTTAATTAAAAGCAGGAACAAAGCATGTGAAGGTATTATTCAATTTGTATTTTACTACCTGCTTACTGTACACTACATGAATACTCAATAACTGGTCAAAAACTCATGTAAAGGAAAATCTCAATATGACATGATTCTGGCACACTCCTTTTTATCACTAACTCAAATGTAAGAATGCAGTTGTCTTCATCCAAAATATTTATAGGGAGAAAAATTTATTATATTAGGAATTTCACGTGAATATATGTCACAAATGCAGCAAATTAAGACATTGTTTATTTACTTACAGTAACAGTTTCGACTGAATAATATCCACGGTCGACGTAATCACCCATAAACAGATAATTTGTATCTGGACACTGCCAATATAAAGATTGAAACACGATCAGCTTCCTAATAAATACATCAGAAACATACTAAAGGTAACATGAAAATTACAAGGATAAAATCCCTTTTATGAAGATTGTTCAAAAACTAGGAAATGGAAAGTCACATATCTTATTAAATTATATAACTGAGAGAAAATAAAAGACAAAACAATTCTTTTCCTTTTGCACTCACATAATTATTTCAACAATGGTGAAACTTATCATATATCTGTGCCCACTTTTTTCTTTTCACTCACCAAACAAATGCAAGAAAATAACTTTCCTTCACCACCACCACCCCAACCCCCAATCCTCTACTAACTTCTTAACAGTGGTGGTGTCCACACTAGCTTTTGTGCACCTGCTATCTCCCACCAACCCAAGTACCAGATAACTCCGCCCACCAAAGCTTTAAGCAGATGGGAACTCTATTGGGATTCCCCCTCTACTTTGTGTTGCATTTTCTAACTTTCCCTAGTTATCAAAAAGTACAAGCGCAATAATGCAACTAAGTGCCCACAGTATGAGAGACTTGGAATAGGTAATTTTTACTTGTACCTACTTTTTTTATTTTCTAATTATTAGACAATACATAAGGATCTTATAATTTAGTTATCCACGGCCATTTATGTCTTCATAAAGCATAAAAGAAAGACAACGGTACATCTCTGTAATTTCCCATGCATAAATGCAGTGGTCAGCCAACTCAAGCCACTATAAACTATGAATAGGCTTGAAATGAATCTGATACAGTACTCAAACAGCATGTACTGCTATTGCAAGTCAGATTCTTGCTACGAAGAGAACCTATAAATTTCTAATATCCACAGGTTTTTTTCTTTGATAACTGAGAAATCTCTGAAGGTTAAAGGCACAATATCCATCAGGTTGTTTTATCATATCTTAGAAAATCTCACGGTACAAACATAAGAAACCTACTATTTGACAATGCAAGTATAGATGCTCTAACATTGCGGATTAACCACCTACAACCTCCAATTTTTAACAGCATTTGGTACGACAGGTCTGTGTTCTTAGGGATGAACTAGTTGCATCTTGACATTCAAATTAGTTTGGCCAAATACATAAGAGGCCCCTTAAAGTCACCGTGATTTTTTCATTTTGGCACCTTAACTAGAGTCTGTTCTTATTAACATTACCTTTATCAAAAAAAAAAGAGTTTGTTCCTATTAGACACTCAACGCAAGTCCAAAGTGTGTCTATGGAGCACCTCACTGATAATCACCCACAAAAATTAAGTGTGTCATTCACACTCGATTGATGTGGATAAGTATCGAATAAAATGAAGACACGTGCCATTTGGACCCATATATTGTTAAAACAACATTTTTGAAAAATAAATAAATATAGATATATATATATATATACACACACACACATATATAAAAGGAAAATGGTATTTTCACATAGTCCTCCCCCCCATCCCCGTTGTTCTATCTTCTTCCCAGTTGTCAATCCCAATTGTTATACCAGTCTTCTACAACCCCAGCCCTTCCATCGTCTCCACCCCACCCCTAAACCCTACCCGGTATTCTTCTCAATTCCGCATCCCAATTTTTATACCAGTAGTATCTTAGAGGGAGTAGTGTCAGCATTATGTTTTGCGTTATGCCTCATTAGTGCTATTAGCTATTCTCATTATCTGTTCTCTCCTTCCTCTAGATAATTATGCTAACTGTATGTCTTCTTTGTTTTCTAGTATTCGACCTATATCCGAACCAATGATTATTATGTTAGATGCCAAATAGTGTATCTAATTTTATCATCGTTTTGTATCATGAAGATCTTGATAGTTCTTTTCTCTATTAAATTAAATTGACTCATATAGTATTTCATGATTCAGGCATTTCAGATGACAATAGAAACAAATGCAATTGAACTTGAAAATGCAAACTGTGATTTTTGTCGGCCTGTTGTTTAGTTTGCTAATTTAGTCTTAACTACTCTACTGAGTTCTCCAGGATTCAATGGATGAAGGGAAGGGGGAGGGTGGTTGTGACAGTGGTGGCGGGCGAAGGGTGGTGGTATTAATGGAGACGAGAGATAAAAGGAGAAAGAAGACAGAAAAAACAACTAAAAAGAACACTTCTTTCGGCTATAACGCTCTTAGAGAAAGTGTATTGCACACACTCTGCCACATCACTGTATTGCGTTTAATAGGTACATTTTTAATGATGTTGGAGTGTCTAATAGGAACAAGACCTAGTTAAGGTGCCAAAACGAAAAAATCGTGGCAAAATTAAGGGGCCCCTTTATGTATTTGGCCAATAAGTTTCCTCCTTTTCTGATCCAGCCAACTCTCTCCAATACCCAGACAATCTTTCGCCTTTTATTCCTACATCTTTTTCTTATGTGTACATAAACAAATGTCTTTATCCACCAACAACCACAGAAAAGTGATAAAGGTGCACAAACCAAGAAGAAATTAGCAATTACCTGTCCACCAATCCTAAAAAGCTCAGCAAGATCATGGAACTGCCCGTGGATATCACCACATATAGTCACAGGGCTTTTAACCGGCTGCGAAGCAAAAAATGGGAAATAAATCAAAATCAGACCAAAGACGTAAATACATAATCTCATGAAAAATACATACATTTATAGCTAATATTCATAGATCAATACATCACACAGATACTGGGTAAGAATACTCTTATCAGTTATCACTAGGGGAAGAACTACTAGTCATCGCTTAGATCTTTAAATGAAAGAAGGCAAAAAGGAGAAAAGCAAGCAGATACAATAGGAAACACATCTTAGATATTTAAACCACAAACCATGGCACTTTTTATGAAGGGTAAAAGAAAATAAAAGCACATGTGTTTACACAAAAGTGTACCCCAGTATAACCAATATAGGTACACCTTTTCAAAAAGTCGGGGAAGGGGCCAGTGAGAAGAGCCTACACCTTGGTAGTAATTTTAGAACACAGCACAAGCAACAGAAAATTTGTGAGCACGTAAAGATTTATACCTGAACATTACTTTCTTCCATTAGTATTTCCTTAGCCTTCTCACATAATGCTCTAACCTAAATTAGAGCACAAAAAAGTTAGCTGCCAATACCCTTTTCATACAAATGGCATACACTAACACAGGAAAGAAGAAAAAGAAACAACAGATGAAACATCACATTCAAAGAGATAATTTGCAAACAATAGAGCGTCTATCAGCAGAACTGAAATAACTGCAAGCTCCGTAAACAGAATATTAGAATATACCAGCAGAACTCTGGCGACTTGAGAAACTAAACAACAGCCAGGAGTAGATTAAATCAACAAAACAGATTCAACCCTTTGTATAACTTCTGATAGTGCTTTCTAGCCATACCAGCAAAGCAATAAGCAACAATTACTCAACAACAACATCATACCCAGTGAAATCCCAAAGTGGGGTCTGGGGAGGGTAAAGTGTACGCAGACCTTACCCCTACCTCGTGGAGGTAGAGAGGCTGTTTCTGGAGGACCCTTGGCTCCAATTCAACAAATCAAAGTAGGTATGAAAATGGAAAACGTCAGCGAAGAAAACATAGCAACTAATAAGAAACAATAACAACAACAAAATAGTGTAATAACCAAAACATCATAAACAACAAATGATGATAAATCAAAAGCAAGACACTACAAGAATAAGGCTAATGCTATGACAGACACCACCAAGTCTAAACCCGTCTAAATAAACAACAATTACTCGAGTCTAATTTAAAAAAAAACTTTTACATTGCCAAAATAACAGAACATTATACCATTCTTACGTGACACAACTAGCTCTAGACAATCAACACACAGAAAAATTCAAAAGCATGATTTTTTTGAAAAACATTTCACATTGAAATGACTCAACAACAAGTTCAAAGTTCAATGAGAATACACACAGATCTAAAGTCACTGGAAAACTCCAAATGCAAGACTAGCAAACGAACCATAATTTGGATCCCAGATGACAAATCAGCTTCCCAAAACAAGAAATACCAGCAATTATGTTTCACGAATCTTGTAAATGATATTTGATCCAAGAAAACATTTTTTTCAAGAAAATATAAAGGAAACAAAAGAATGGGGCAAAAAAAGGAAACCCCAGATCCAGAAATGAGAGAAGTAAAAGACCTCAGGCTCGGATAGAGGCTTGCACTGCATAAGCTGAGAAATCTGTTCATCCAGGTTACCATGTGTGTTAGCTATCAGATCCGAACTCATTTTCGTACAACTAAAAAAAAATCAACTTCAAGAATCAAGAACTGCTTTTTCCCAATATAAATCTTTGAATAAATTTCTGAAATTTTTTGCTGAAAGAGAAGACCCCAACCCACAAAAGCCCTTTAATTTTTTTAATTTTTTTCCTTCTGGGCAAGAAGAAGGAAGAGGAGAAATGCAAGAGAAAGCCCTCGAAATTTGTCGATCTACTCTTTATGGACTACGTGAAAAATAAAAAAAAATGGATTTATTTATTCATTTTCTTTGAAAATTTCGATCTGCTACTGAGTCCTAGATATATATATATATAGGGAATATAAAAAGTAACAAAACAACACTTTGAAAAAAGAAATGAAAAATGGAGAACAGATTATTTGAGGTGGAAAGAAAAGGTTTTTTTATGATTAATTCAATTATTTCTTTAGCTCAATTATTCATATGTAAAAAAAATAAAAGAAGTGATTTTTTTTAGAATGTATATTTGGCCTAGTTTTAATAATTTGGTGATTTTATAAAGTGTATATTGTCAAAATGGACTTTTAAAATAATATGATAATAATAGCATTTTTTATTTGATCAATTATTTGAGAAAAAATAATATGAAGTTGATGTAATTTAAAATAGTTTGATCAAGTTTTTTTTTAAATAATTATATCAAGTGTCAAATTAGGAAAAAGTATAGGTAAAGATTCACATTAATTTTTTTATTATTTTAAGTATATAAATGACTAGAAATATTTACTACACCAAACTTCAGTTAAAAAATTTAATTTCTTTTAATTAAATGTAAACAATAAAATCACAAAATAGAGAAATTAGGTATGTTTATTAGACTTCGGTTATACATGTGTTGGCGATGATACATGTTGTTAGGTTTTGTTCGTGAAGATAATTAGGTAAACATAATTTTTAGTCAAATGTATTTAATTTTATTCTAAAAATAGATAAGTTTTATTTTTACTATTAAGAAAAAATTACTTTTTGTAGCTTCATCCTACAGAAAATAACTCATTCTAAAAACTACTTTTCTTTTCAGAAATTTGATGAAACACCTTAAATCTCCAAAATAAACATTTGTTTTAATAAACACTTAGTTTGTTATAAGCCTCATCAAAGTGACTATTAATCTAAAAAAAAAGTAACTTTTCTTTTTAGAAATTTGATGAAACGCCTTAAATCTCCAAAATAAACATTTGTTTTAATAAACACTTAGTTTGTTATAAGCCTCGTCAAAGTGACTATTAATCTATAAAAAAAAAGTAATGTTGTAGAATATAGTTTCAAGCAACCTTCCTGATGAATTTGGACCATTTTAGTTATATTGTTATGTTTTTTGAATATGTTAAATGAAAAGTGTGATTATACATATGTTCAAGGGTACGATATTAAGCATGACCATAATTAGCATAAAAAGTGTTGCATGATTTTTTTGGATTTAATATATACTCACTGACATGACTTCAACTTATACTAATTTGCAAAGTCGAACCTTTACTTATTATTTTCCAATTAAGCACCTTTAATTAATAAAAGTTATACATAATAAATACCTTTGATTGTTGATCAATTTATTTAATATGATTAAACTTTAAAGTGCATGCGGATAATGCAAGAAATGAGGAACAATTAGAATTGTGCCTCAAATGTAAATAAGATATGATGTATCTAATATGATCAAAACGCGTGCAAATCAAATTATAATTTTACATTTGTAAGTTTTCTAGTGAATTCATTCGTGACCTGCATTAAAGATAACAAAATCAACATTATAATATTGACTATCCTTTTTTGTGTTCTTCAAATATACTTGACTTTAATCAAACATAATCATGATTGAATAACTATTTCCTTTAGGTATCAATCTTTATAGAATAGTTAACAACAACAAACTTAGTGTAATTTCACAAGTTGTGTCTGGAGGATAGAATATACACAGACTTTGATAGAAAAGTTATTTTCGATAGACCCTCAACTCAAGGAAAGATGTAAAAGAAAGCAATAGCAATAAGCAAACAACAACAATAACAAGATAGGACAATAATTGAGGCCAACAAGTAGTAATAAAAACTAAAAATACAAAAAAAAAAGAAGAATAAAACTAATACTCCGGGAATTGAAAAGCAATACGCTTGACTCCTACTAACCTTCTACCCTAATTTTTGACCTCCAGACCCTCCTATCAAAGGTCATGTCATCGGTGAGCTAAAGTTGCGTCATGTCCTGCCTAATCACCTCATACTAATCGCATCTCCTTACCGAGGCCTCTGCACATCTCCTCTTCATATGTTCGAATCATCTTAACCTCACTTCCAGCATCTTATCCTTCACAGGGGCCACTTCCACCTTGGTATTTGGGTGTTTGCCCTGATTTTCTTATCATAATTGATTTTTTCTTTTTCTAAAAGGAAAGCACAAATCTTTCATAACTGGCTAGTCTTTTTTCTTCTAAAAAAATAAATATTTATGACTCTATAAATAGAGGTTCATTCCTTCTAATTTGGCAACATCCACAATGTAGTTTTGAGGGCTTTGAGAATTTTATTTAGGGGGAGAATTTGTGAGACACTAGTATTATGGTGTCACTTGTGTGAACCTCTTTTTTATTCCGAGTGAATTTTGTGAGGTTGTTTCTCTCGATATTTTGCACTTTCTTTTAAATAGTTTATTGATAATCTTCTTTTGTGGATGTAGATTGACTGACCGAACCACGTTAAATTATTTTGTCTCTTTTGATATATTTCTCGTTTGTCTTCTTACTTAGTGTCTTTTAAGGTTTGCTTTGTTAGCTTCGGTATGATAACTAATTATTTCGATCCGAACAAGTGGTATCAGAGCGAGGTTAAAAATGTTGTTCATCTTGGCGGGTGCAGTTCTAGCTACAAGCTATTTGACGGTAATGAAGAATTTTATTTGAGAAATTTTATTGAAGTGTTACTCCGTGTAGAGACAAAGATTTAATTGAGAAAATTTGGAGATGGAGATTCAATTTGTTGAAGATTATGTAAAGAAGGTGGTGCAAATTTATTTTATCAGAAATTCAAGCCAAGGGGAGAATTGTTGGATGTTTGCCTTGATTTTCTTACCATAATTGGTTTTTCATTTTTCTAAAGAAATCTTTCATAATTGGCTAGTCTTTTTCTTGTAGGAAAATATTTATGACTCTATAAATAGAGGTTCATTTCTTCTAACTTAGCAACATCTACAATGTAGTCTTAAGGGCTTTGAGAATTTTATTTAGAGGAGAATTTATGAGACACAAGTATTACTGTGTTACTTGTGTGAACCTCTTTTTTGTTCTGAGTAAATTTTGTGAGGTTGTTTCTCTTGATATTTTGTACTCTCTTTTATATAGTGGATTGATCATCTCTTTTTGTGGGTGTAGGTCGATTGACCAAACCACATTAAATTTTGTGTCTCTTTTGATATATTCTCGTTTGTCTTCTAACTTAGTGTTTTTCGAGGTTAGTTTTCGCATGACACCTGATTATTTTGGTCCTAACAAGATCGAATATCTTCATTTGTGGTATGTCCATAGATTCATCTCAGCGTCATCATCTGCTTATCACACAGAACACCGGATGCGAGCCTCCATTTTATCTATCCTGTCCCAATACAATATGTGACATCCTCATCAATCTCCTCATTACCTTAGATAGGCCCTAGATACTTGAAACTTTTTCTCTTGGGTGTGTCATGTCTCATACCCACGTCCGCTTTATTGGTTACGTCACTGAATGGTCCAACCTCCTAATGATATTATCCGTTATGGTCTTAAACCCGCATGACTTTAAAACATGCCATAAAGGTGTAAGCCCTGCTTACTTATATACCCAACATCTCTTGTGTATTTTGCGATGTGAAATTCTTATCCTAAGCTAGGGTGTCATATACACCTCACTCTTATGAATTCAAGGTCCTCTCAAAAATTCCATCTGAAAAGCATTACCATGAATCGTAAGCGAAAAATTTGAGGGAACTTCAAAATTCACAACAAGCGACCGCTCATTCTACAAAATTTTCTAGCCGAAAGACAAGTTCTACACTGGAGCAGAAATTTTTGAGAGCCCTCAAAAATTTCATCGGAGCTGCACTCCAAACGCAAAGATGATAAGATGTTGTGATGCCCTCAACAATATTTTGATTTTTTTCAACATTTCCCTTCCCTTTTCAAAGCAAGTTATTTCAAAATACGATTTCAAAGCTTATTTATTTATTTATTTGCTTGAGCGAGTGCCCGAAGAGAGTGCGACAACCCGCAGACACATAACAAGGAGGACAGATGCACCCAAGAGCAGATGCACAAATCAACCTCCCTTTCTTACAAATTAACAATTTTTCTTTGAACGCAGAACTAGCAGGAACAAATCTGAGAATTGTCTCAGCAGCATCAAGATAAACACCGTCATCAAAATATGGCAAGAAAGCTAAGCTACTCTATCTCCTCAAAGAACAATTGCATTAAACCCGACAATTACATTTGGCTCGAGAATTATATTTGGCCCGAGATTGCATTCGGCCCGAGAATTATATTTGGCCCGAGATTGCATTATGCCCGAGATGACTTTGGCCCGTGATTGCATTTGAGCCCGAGAATTGCATTTGGCCCGAGAATTATATTTGGCCCGAGAATTACATTTGGCCCGAGATTGCGTTAAGCCTGAGAATTACATTTGACTTGAGAATTATATTTGCCCGAAAAATATGTTTGACCCCGAGATTGCATTATGCCCAAGATTGTATTGTGCCTGAGAATTACGAATCGCATTGAGCCCGAGAATATTGCACTGCGCCCGAGAAATGCATTTGAGACCGAGATTGCATTTGGCCCGAGAATTGCATCAAACCCGAAGATTGCCTTGCGCCCAAGATTATATCAAGCTCTAGAACTGCGAATCGCATTAAGCCCGAGATTGCATTTGGCCCGAGATTGCATTTGGCCCGAGATTGCATTATACCCGAGATTGTATTGTGCCCGAGAATTACGAATCGCATTGAGCCCGAGAATTACACTGAGCCCGAGAAAGGCATTTGAGACCGAGATTACATTTAGCCCAAGAATTTCATTGTGCCCGAGATTGCATTTTGGCCCGAGAATCGCACTGTGCCCGAGAATTTTGATTGAGCCCAAGATTGCATTTGGCCCGAGAATTGCATTGTGCCCGAGATTGCATTTTGGCTCGAGAATCGCACTGTTCCCGAGAATTTTGATTGAGCCCAAGATTGCATTTGACCCGACAATTGCATTGTGCCCGAGATTGCATTGAGCCCGAGATTGCATTGAGCCCGAGATCGCATCGAATCACAACAAGCTACCATGGAACAAATTTTTCAGAATCTACCAAACGTCATGCTATGCCACTCAAAACAGATACGCTTTCTTTAATTTCTGCTTATCATGCTCCGAAGGCGTCATAGTCTAAAGGCATCATTTCCATGGCCTGCAGACATCATTTCATGGCCTAGGGATTTACTTTCTGTTTGTCATGCTCCAAAGGCGTCATCGTCTAAAGGCATCATTTTTATGGCTTGCGGACATCATTTCATAGCCTGAAGATTAATTTTACGTATCATGACCCTGAGATATTATCGCTTAAGACATCATTTTTATCGTCTTAAGCAACCTTCCATAGTTTTAAAGGGAACCTGCATCATGTTTTACTTTATTCTTATTTAAATATTAATCTTTATCTAGCTATAATAGAAATTGCAGGCATCGAAAGCTGAACAAGCCAAGAAACGAGATTAACCGTCGTCTTCACTTCCAAAATATAACTCTTACTATCCCTATACCGCCAACACTGGACCGTTGCTCGTATCCTATTCTCAGCTAATCGTTTAAATCTCATCGACTCGTGCCAACTACATCTTCGTTCAGATTTTCATGTGCATTTTTCTTTAGAAACCTCGTTCGTTTCTGAATCTAGAACTACACACGGCCTGATTCCTGTAAAACCAAGGATATGTAGGCATTGGAAAACTGAAGTCTCAGCCGCAATATTTTTGCAATCCCCTTTTATTTTTCGGACTCAGAAGAAAGAATCGTCCCCCCGATCGGACAAAATTGGCTATTAGTCAACATTCATTGCCCGCCAATTCATTCTTCATTCCCGAGCAAGGAAGGGGCAGCTGTTGACACCCAATTTTGACCTCCGTATACCTCCCTTGGGCTATTATTTTACTAGTTATTGTTATTTTTAAGCTTAATTTTCCTCGCGTATTGCTTTTATTTACTAAATAAATCACGTATTTTATCGTCATCGTGATACTTTTAAATTCGTATACAATTTTTAAGTATATAATTTATTTCATATTATTACTATTTTTATCATAAATTTCGTATAATATTACATGTCATTAATTTTACGTACAAAATATATACGTAATTTATTTATAATTTTAAATAATATATATGTTTTGATAATTATCATTAATTATTTTATCTACTAAATTATATATATGTAGTATTTTATTTATTAATTATCGTTTTACTTACCAAATTATATATACATAGTATGCCATTAATCAAATAGCAGCCTAATTACATGTCTTTCTTAAATAATTTAAATTTTTTAGCCCCTTTCTGCCCAAATTATTTCAATTCTAGCCTTTATTGGGCTAATTATAAAGTCTAAATTTTCAATTTCAATTATCCAAATTCGTTTGACCCACTCCAAAACCCGACCCGCATCAGATCTAATCTCAACCGTTCATTAAATGTGATTAATGGCCAGGATCAACTCTCCCCTCTATTTCCTTTTTAAATTACCCCCCCTCACCCTAAGAAAAACCCTAATCACTTCTACCAAAACCAACACCCGCCACCCACTCACCCCTCAGCTCTCTCTCCTCTCTTTCTCCCTCCTCACCGCCACCACTATCACCGCTGGCAAGCGGTTAGCCTCGGCGGTCAACAACAATGCCGGCACCACCCTCCCCCTTTACTGTCTCTCTCTTCCTCCCCTTTCTCTTATTTCTCCTTCGTTGGACCCGCCGACGAAACAACGGCGAGCACCTCTTCCGTTTCTGGCGCCAGACCGACGAAGTTCCACCGCCAAACCACCATGCAACTCCGTCGCCCCCTCATTCTCCACCAGCAAACTCCCTCCGTCCAAAACCCCGCCAGCTCCGATAAAATCCCCCATAAACAGTCGTTGCCACTACCGATCGGTAAGCAGGAAAACCCCACAGTAAGCACCAATGAAATCGATGTCGTGCTTATTGTTCGCTTCTCTCCGACGAACTTCAATATTTTCCGACAACTGGTAACTGGAGCAGTCCGTCGATGGAGTATGTGTTGAGTTAACGGTTCCCCAGCAGAGTCGCCATTCTGTCGCGCCCCTTTTTTCTCGTGAAAAGTAGGCCAACGACGTGACAACTCTTTTTGGAGCAAAGACCAAATCCCATTTGTAATCAGCCTGCAAATTTGTTGTTTCTCCCGGTAAGTATCCACATTTATCATCCTCAAATGTCCACATTTCATCACCACAAAATGGTTGCTTCTTCTGAAGCATATCAACCATGTCCTGCGACAACGGTTACATGAAATTCCTCCTTATGACCTCATTTGCAGCAACGTGAATACCAATGAGGTGTCCGGTTTGGACATCAACGACCGCTGCACCACACATCCCATTCTTTGTTGAGATGGCATATGTCCATCTCCCGTTGTCAAAGGGCTGACAAATGTCGCTTGCACTAACAACACCTTTGAAAGTGCCAGGAATCCTATACACTAATTGCAACATGGGTTGACAGCAAAATGATGTCCTTAGAACCTTACACCCGTGAATTGCAATATGGTGGAAAAGAGGTACATTACATTGTGACGCCAACAAACCAGGCAGACATCACAAGGGAAATGGTTTTAACAAAGAGGGCTTGGAACTCTGTTGGTGGCACTGGATCTGGCAAATCAACCCGGTTACCAGTCCATTACTTGGAATCACTACAGGTTTGTGCTGGTCGTGAGAAACGCGTTCTTGTTTGTGAGCCATCACGAGCAACTGTTGTCAATGTTGCCCATGGCATCTCTGCTTTCCACGGTCAACAAGTTTACTATAAGCACGACACTGAGGAGAAAACTGGTGATATGTCTATTCAAGTTATGACTTATGGTAGTGCTTTCATGAGGGCAGTTCAACACCACACATTCCTGCAGGAATTTGACGTTGTTTTCCTTGATGAAAGCCATTGTGTCAATTCACACAACTTAGCCCTAGAAGCTTTGTTGGACAACCATCCCAATGTGAGAAAATTCTACATGTCAGCAACATCACGCGTTGGTCAGATTGACTACAATTCCTCAAGACGATTTGTTGTGCAGAAACGTGAAGTCTCGAATGTTGACTCTAGCTTCTGGTTCAAAGAACAAGGGTCAGGTTCAGCATATGATGTAACACAGTGTGGTCCAGTCATCCTGGTTTTCGTGGCAGGAAGAAGAGAGGCTGACAAGCTTGTTGAGAAGGTTTCAGCAAATGAGGCGGCATTGCAAAAGTTCAAGGGTTTATCTTTACATGCACATAATTTCAAACAAAATTATAACAAAGCAATTACTATGTCTAATGTTGGTGAGTATGTTATGATTTTCTGTACAAATATCCTCGAAACATTAGTCACTCTCAATGCAGATTGCGTTGTTGACTTTGGATGGACAATGAGGCCAAATCTTGATTTGATGTCCCACAGTCTCACTTTGAATCGACACAAGGCTACCCAGTTTGAGAGACACCAAAGATGTGGTCGTGTTGGCCGAGTGAAAGACGGGATAGCTTTATTATGCGGTTCCACTCGAGGAAGTCGCCCGTCAGTCCCACCAGAAGTTTACTACGAAGCAGCTCTGTTGTCATTTTTGTATGACCTTGATCTGTTTGCAAGTGAATCACTAGATACAAACTGGTTAGGCTCCATAACCCGAGCTTAGGCTGAGGTTATGTTGTCTTTTGAGTTGCCCGTGTTTTTGTTGTGGGACATTGTTGAAAAGGATGGATCTGTTCGTCCTGAGGCTGCAAAGTTTCTCAAAACGTTCATGGTGCATGACATGCAACTAGTTAACAAGGACAACATGGTACCCACTCACATCCACCAGGGTTGGCCAACAACACATGACCTCATTATGAAGTGTTACCGAGGGGATGATGTTGGACCAGAGATGCAAAAGCTGAGCCATGAGAAAATACCTTTTGCCACATTCCACTTGCAGGAGGACCATTTGTTGAATTACATAACCATGTGCCAATCATACAAGCCCAGGTTTATGAGTAAATCCCTTGCACTCGGGAAACCATCACGGAAGATTCTCATGAGAATTAGCCCAGACAGTGTCAACCAATGCTACACAGTTGTTGTTGCTTTGCGCAAGCAGTTACACTCAATGCTTGAATCACTCATCAATGTCAAGCGTAGTGTGCAGGAGAGCAGATTGCTTAGTTGCTTCTCTCAATCAAAGACACTTGTGAACGCACAACAAAAACGTATTGATGTGATGAAGAAGAACATCGATGAGATTAATAAACACATCAAATGCTTGCAAAGTATGATGGTTTTGTCCATGATGAAACAACATTTAACTCAGTGGACTTGTCTGAATTTGGAAAGGTTGCACAATATGTTAGTTTGCAGATGGATGGTCGCAATGACAAGAGAGCACTTGGGGAGATTCTAGGCATATCAAACAATTGTGATCTCAAAGCAAGTGATTTGCTTTTGCACCATGGTGACAAAGTGGCAGCTGCTCTTCTTGCTGCAACTGGTGCTTATATGATTGGTCAGATCATTTCTATGCTCCGACACAAACCATCTACTCAAATGACCGTAGCTGTAACCCTTGAAGGAAAAGGAAAGAGGTATGATCGCAGCAAAAGGTCTGAAGCTGCAGCTGTCAATGAAGCCTTACATGTTTGACCGTCTCAACAGAGTAAGGGCCGCAAGCGCCAAGACAAACCAGAGAGAGAAAATCTTAGTGTTGTTAGCAGGTTGTTAAAGAAAACAAACCCCTTCGTTAACTTTTATGATCTTTCTGGGGATGAGAATGTTGAAAGTGCAGTCTTTAAAACAATGGAGGGTGTTGTTGTTCACACAACGCAGACTCCAGTGGCTGACATTGGGCGTCTTGATACAATGCTCGCGTCGAGTGCAGAACCATTGCCAAAAGGGCAAAGTTGGGCTGACGAAGTCGAGGAGGCGCCAAAGGAGTTAACTTGTGAAGTCACAATGAAGGATGGGAGAGTACTGCACACACAATTAGCTCAGCATCAATCAAGAATGGTAATACGCACCTCCGGACTTGTTGGCTACCCTCAGCATGATGGAGAATACCGGCAAGTTGGTTCTAGCAAGTTGGAAATGGTCTCATCTGTACCAATGAGCCGAGTTGATCCCCAGCTTTTGTCCATGGTTGGCATTGTTAAATCTAGTGGCAAGCCCAGGATGAATGCAATTTTGTATGGCGACTTCATAATGTTGCCTGCCCATGTCCAAGTGTTAGAACTCCCAATCGAAATTAGGTTTCAGCATGAAAATGTTCTTGTACAAACCACCAAAATTATGCGTTTTACCAATTGTGACTTTGTCCTAATGCCCCGCCCATCAACTGTAGCCCCAGTAAAGGTGCATGGTAGAGTGGTTGTTCCCTCTGCTATCACCCATGTGCAATTAGTGTATAGGATTCCTAGCACTTTCAAAGGTGTTGTTAGTACAAGCGACATTTGTCAGCCCTTTGACAATGGGAGATGGACATAGGCCATCTCAACAAAGAATGGGATGTGTGGTGCAGCGGTCGTTGATGTCCAAACCGGACACCTCATTGGTATTCACGTTGCTGCAAATGAGGTCATAAGGAGGAATTTCATGGAACCGTTGTCGCAGGACATGGTTGATGTGCTTCAGAAGAAGCAACCATTTTGTGGTGATGAAATGTGGACATTTGAGGATGATAAATGTGGATACTTACCGGGAGAAATAACAAATTTGTAGGCTGATTACAAATGGGATTTGGTCTTTGCTCCAAAAAGAGTTGTCACGTCGATGACCTGCTTTTCGCGAGAAAAATGGAGCGCGACAATTAATTAAAATAATTTCTCTATCTTTCCTTAATCTTGTTATCTCTTATCAACACTTGTTGAGAATTAACCTTAATACACTCCACCTAGTTTAAATCCTAACCATTCTTCTATCTTAGTCATTCTAACTTTAAATATTTCTTTCTCCGCTTCTCGTATCCCTAACTTTTGATACAAGCCATCAAAAATTTCCCTTTAGGATTTAGTAATAGCGTTCTTAGTTTTCCTCTTAGCTCTCTTGTATTCTCTAAAGACTTCTCCTTCCTATATTTTTGGCAACCTCCTATAACACTCTCCTTTAACTTTAGTAACAGTTTCCAATAACACTTTCTTTTAACTCTAGTAACTCTTTGTACTTTTTCATTCCACCACCACAATTTTTGTGATCGAGATTATATTCTAGACCATTAAACACACTTAACACTTTAGTTGCTACGTTTTTAATGCAACCTACATTTCCTTTCACGGGATGTTTGTGTCTCTCTTTAGGTCTCAAGCTCCCTCCTCACATAGTGTTTCTTGAAACTCTAATTTGTTAACTCCCTTTAAGCTTTACATCTAAGTCTACTAACCTATGTTGGATGGTCATCGCTTCTCCTGTAATAATCTTGTAGTTTTTGCATGTACTTCTATATCGTCATCTTGTAAAGATAAAATCTCTTTGACTATGATTACCTCCACTCTTATAAGTAATTAGATGAGAATCTCTCTTCTTAAGATATGTGTTAGTTGTCACCATATCATAAGCTAAAGCAATTTTAATATAGCCTTTGCTTTGTCATTCCGAGTACCATAATCATAATCACCATGTACTTGTTTAGAGTTGTACCTATTTTTTTTTCTCCAGGTCTATTTTGATCTCCCATATAAAGATTTATTGTTCCTCAGAAATCCATTGAACCAAGTCACCTATTTCCTCCCAAAACGTAGTCTAAACTTCCGCATCTAATCTTATACAGAACATAGGCGTTGATAACATTAGTGTCTCCTTTCCCCAAACAATCCTTATTGCAATAGTCATATATATCCCCAACTCATTTTACCTTTACCATTTTTATCTTTAATTAGTCTTTGTTCTACAATAGTTTGCATTCCATTTTATTTATCTGACGATACCATAATTTATAGCCCGTGTTACCTGTCTCTCTAACCTTTTGCCTTGTCGACTTAATTTCCTGAAGGGACGCAATATTACCTCTCCTTCATTTTAGAGTAGCCATTAATTTTATGGACTTCCTTGTCAAAGTGCCTATGTTCTAGCTACTAACCCAAACCTGAATTAGCTTTTTCATTCTTATTTATCCATGATAAGAGAACCCTTCTTATTTTGCACCAAACGGCATTGATGTGGTAGAACTAGCTTCGTCCATAACGTGAGAATCCTTTCATATTTTACACTATATCTGTGCGCGGATATGACAGAACTAACTTCTTTATCCGCCCTCGTTCATGACGCGAAAATCCTTGCTGGAGTACAGTGATGTAGTGAAACTCCTTGCTCATTTCTCATTACAACCGGGTGTCTATGTGGGCACGCCTCAAGGATAATGTATTATGATAATTCATTAGGAATTGACAAATTTTAATATCATTGTCCATCTGTCCTAACCCTACTCCTTTATCCGGAATGGAACCAACAAATGAGCAACATCATAAAAGAGGACTTGCACAACTTTAAAAAACAAAGAAAAAAATGATAGCAATCCCCACAAAACTCTCCGTTCAATATTTCTGCTTTTGGGATAGATCCCAAAACACACTGTAATAATTTTACTTGCCTTTTGGGATCCATCCAAAAAGGCAGAATTTTTTTATTTTGTGACTATGAAACTTCTTTTTTTATCTCACAAAAGGTGAACCCAGAGTGTAAGATTTGAGTCTACTTTGTTGTGATACAAAATGAAGTCTCACACAATTAGTGTCAATTGTGTGAGACACATACTAAATTTTTTCTAATAGACACTTCTTCCAATCATAGTTTTCCTCTATTTTATTCCCCCCAAAAAACACAACCTAACATATAATCTCACATATTTTCTGAACAAATATCGAGTAACTTAGATTATTCACTTCTCTCTTTGTTCAATAAAAATCGGAGTAGGAATCTTGAGGGGCAGGGAGTATTCTTATTATCAAGAACTTGCGATATTGCTACATATATGACCAAAAGTTTTAGTGACATTTGTTAGCACACAACAGGGTTCACTGTTCAGTCACTTTCTTTCCATGCAAAGCCAATCTGCTAGATATTATTACAAGTAGTTTCTGGTTACATGTCACTGCAATAGTTTTTCACATGAGTGCATTTTCTTAGTATAAAAGAAAGTGCACGCATAATATAAAGCCAGAATAAGAAAACTAATTCCATCATGTTTCAAGAGTTCTACAGCAAGAACATCTTTCTAGTTCTGTACATTTTTGACAATTTAATTTCAAGGCTATAATTCTGCATATCATTGTACTGATACAGATCCGAATATGCACAAATAATTTGCTAAGGGATCCTAAATTGGTTGAAATTGCTCGGAAAGAAGCTAAGCGGAGTACCAATGGAATTAATGTTCTGTATAATCTTTGAGCTAACTGGTGTCTGCTGAAAAAAATTCATCTGTATAAAACAAATCTATCAGCAAGGCTTGATCCCTCTTTCTTTAACATATGACTGATTATAAAATCATCAGCTTTTAGGTGTTAACCCAGTAGAGGTTCCTCCAGAGGCACCAAAGTGGGTGTCTGGAGGTCCATACTGCAGGTGACTATCACCCCAAGGAGTGCACAAACCGCTGGAACGAGACCTAGTGCATACCGATTGAGTGAGAAGAAATGGTATCTCAGACTGCAGTTGTGCAGTTCCGGAGAGGATCCTGCATAAAAAGGTGACAATTGCCAAAGTAAATAAAGATTTATCCGATGAAAGGAAACTACAAATAATCTAATTAAGAAAAGGGAAATGAATACCGTACCCTACTACAGATCTTAACAGAAACTTTCTGGTAACAAGTCTATAGTGAAGTAAAAAGATCTCTGCTAGAAGTTTATAAGGGATGACGAAAAATAAGAGGGTGAAGCAAAAAAGGTTCTTGCCAGATAAAAAGGGTTACTGAAATTTAGGTGGAGCTAATTCACTAGTTTTCCAGAGATACGATCAGCAGCAATGGATGTTGAAAAATTAGAATGGATTCACATTGATGCCGCGCATTGACCAAGATAACAGAGAGATATGGAACCAAATGCTTACTCTGATATGACTCGAGAATGAACAAAGCCACGCCACATATCATTTTATCCATAAAGCTCAATGATCCGTACACAAAAGCACAGCCATTGAGATCTCGGCCAACCAAGACACTTTGCATGCCCACTCCAGTTACCTGTTAAATCACATAGAAAAGAGGTGTCACATGAAGGTTTTAATTTTAGGCTTTAGGATGACAACGCATGTTTTACAATGAAACGAGCAACTGAAATCACACTCATTCACTATTTCCTCTAGTCGATGACACAATCAAGAGACTGGCTTCCTCATGGAACAATAGAAACTATATACATGTATGTAAACGCATGTACCTGAACCAAATTCCACAGCTCAGAATATTATTGCCAACTCTCCAATTAAACAATTTCATTGTTCGTTAGGAACTTCATAAATCTCAAATAAGTGCCAAAAATTAAGCAAAAGCCACAATAATAGAGCTCCTTCGTGAAAAGAATATCATTAAGAGATAAATGGAAAATTGTCCTTGCAAAAGAGATAAGTATTTCCACATATATAAGGTGACAATTAGATTAACCACATGGAGAGTCGATCAATGCTTAAAGGAGTATTTGGTCCATCTAAATTTATCATAAATGGATCTTGCGCCTAATAAGAGCCTGAGCTGTTTCAAAATGGTTTTGTATCATGCTTTGATTAGAAAATATTGACCATCTAGTAGGTGATAAAGGCATTGCATGGAGCACCTCTCTAGACTATGTCAGCAGAAATAAACAAGAAACATATGGACTAATAAACCAAAGTTTAAACTTTCCACTCAGTTAATAATTAATGCCTTATGGTTGACCAACCACCCATCTCTGTTCTTTACAAGTTTAATGCAAAAAAAAGAAAAGATATGCTGTAACAGGATAAATTGCTAAAATAAAGTTTCAAGACTTGATATCAAACTAAGCTCATAAACTTTAACCCTACCATTATCAAGGCATTTGCTATGCCAATGAATACCGACAAGATGTACATATATGCGTTCATGTTTCTTGGAAGCAGGAGTATTCCTGTGCCACAAAGTACCCAAAGGAGACCTCCTGCAGTATAAAAACCCTTCAATCGCTGGCTTGTCCACTTAATCTCCTGCATATAACACAAAACTATCAGGGAAACTGAACAGGCAAAAAAAAAAGGCTCTGGAAAATTCAGACATAGAACTGATAAAAAAGTTCTGTTCTGTATGGACCTGTAGCATGACGGACACAATGAAGCTGCAGACAAAGATGATCGCAGGGACCTATCCATGTCAATTAAGCACAGGAACAAGAGTTAGTACTGTATTTCTTCCCTTTTCTCTTCAAATAAAATGTCTTTACTTTAAATGGAAACAATCAATGCTCAGAAAGATACCAAAGCTTTTGAAGATAGACTCATCTGCAGGTCATTGATCACATAGAAAGCAAGAAATGCCTGCAACGCAAACAATTACAAGAACTGTATTGGTTATAAAACCAAGTGAATCCTTAAGATAAATGATCAAAATGAAATCCATGTCATTATTATAATATCTATTGAAAAGGGCTAAATTCAAAAGAAATAATACTCACTTGGGAGACATTAGTCACAAGTCTGGTAAGCACGTAAACAAGAGCAACTTGGTGATATAAAATCTTCTTAAACCAATACATCCAAGAAATTCTAACATAGCCTTTGACATGCGCTTCTAGTTTCAACCTGCCCAAGAAAGACAATAATTAGAGATTAACATCTAAGCAGATAATTATCAAGAACCACCCCCTTATACCGACAGCTCATGGTACTTGAAAGCAATTTCCCATTTCGAAATTAGCATAATTCTCATTTTTTTCTATGTAACCCAACTTATTCTTCAGGGTGGAATTTTATTTTTCATCTGTTTTACACAAAAGAAGCTACGTATATTGTTATGGAGAAAGAAAGGCTGAACAACTTTGATGAATGCCTAAGCTGGTTAGTGGTTAGCTCCATCAAAACTCTCAAACAAAGTGATTTAATCTCCAATTCATCCAAGCAATCAAATAATAGAAAACAATTGCATTTTCATTAAAATTCAGTCCGAGCAAAATATGTAGCCAATGCATTCACTCAAACTTAGAGAAAGAAGACATGTGCAGACCTTGGCTCTCTCGTTCCGAGAGCAAACACGACGACGAAGCAGCTTCCAATGAAAATTGATATATATGCAATCCAACGATACTGATCATTCGAAAAGTAATGAGAACACAGCCAAAAGAAAGTATTAGAGTAAATAGAGTAACAACTGAAAAGTCACACACCTGATTCTCAACAGCAGCAGGTGTCCCAGCTCCGACGACATTGAACACGACAAAAGCAACTGCGTATAAGCTAAGGTTTGCAACCTTCAAATTCATCAGGTTCAAGCAAATGGAGAACAAACCAAAAGTTAATGACTGCTCACATGTATAAGGAGAATTTGCATGAAGTCATGAAAGAGATTACCAACCATTGTAAAAGCATTGCGGCAACTAGCTAAAACTACTCTGCTCGTCGAGTTCAGTGTAATGCAGTTCACCATTGACCTACAACAAGCAAAATATATCTTGTTAAAAAATTCCAAAGAACTATCAGCTAATGTTCGGGTTGTGCTTGGTAAAATTTCATAGGGTGTTCATGTGCTAGAAGATTAAAGTTGTCCTTCTCAAGTTATTACAATTTAGTTATTTACCTGCGATCTATAAATTTGAGAAAAAGTTTAGCGTGTTAGCAGAGCAATTACTTGTCTAAAGGTGGTAACTTCGTGATAATTATCAGGATCCTACATAGCTACAGAGCACAAAATTGATGACCACTCTAGCTGGTGCGCAGGAGAGTGATAATTTCTGCAATTAAAGATGGTGGCCTCGGGGTTAGGGACATAAGGGTCCTCATATAGTTGGAAGAATATGTGTGGTCTTGCGTACATTTGAGTGGACGAAGGGAGTGGTGGCGGAGGATCAAAGGAGATAGATATGGAATACAAGTTTGGTATTAAAGAATGAACAGACGTTGTCCTATGGCACTGATATTTGAGAGGAAACTATGAATAGACTGACAGACATTTTCCCAAAATAGGGAGGGGAAAAAGCTTTGATGAGGGAATAGCACTGGTGTTGTGAGAGGAGTCCAGAGAAGGCTATATTCACCAGCTCTATACAGTTTACTATCCATAGCAATCAGGAAGCTATTGTAACGAAAGCAGGGAATAGCATATCACAGTTCAAGTCCATGGTACACATTGTCTGCTTTGGCCCAACTGGCCTCACAACTTTGTCCCTTGGATAACTTTTTTTTTTCAAACTGGTCACTTGGATAACTCATATCGAGTCCAAAAGTACACGTACCATGTGAACATATCCTCTGTATAGTAAAGTACTTTACTTTTCTCTCCCTTTCCGATGTCATATTTGCCTAAGATGTTTTCTTTTTATGGATTGGATTTGCCTAAGATGTGAATACACCACCTCTTCGGAAGCTTGCTAACATAGAAGCCTGTCAGTCCGCTCCATCGTAACCGTCACATATAACCCCCTTCCAGACTTAGTATCCTCGTCTTAGGTTTGCCCACCATCCTATCACAGGAGTGCGGTTCTAATACTATATTTGTCAGCTCAACCCACTAGTTCTATTGTTCGATTTGGGCCTAGGTCCGCACGACTTCAAAAACACATCATTAGGGTCTGGGTTGCTTTCTCATATACCCTACATATTTCCCATGTTTTGCCAAAGTGAAATTTGCCTAGGGTGTTACAGAGAGGGACTAGGGTGCTTGGATTTACAATTTAGAGGTGTCGTCCAGGATTTGCCGGATGGAGAAGCTGGAGGAATTTCTGACTTCATTGTACTCATCAAGCTCATGGCAGAACCCTGTCATTCTCAATGAAAGATTACTATCCAGTCATATAGTTTACTGCAGCAACAGGAGAAGAGTGTTTTCTTTTGATGAACATGGAGAAAGATAACTTTTTGGGGGGTTAAAAGTTACATGGATTGCCATTCTTATTGCTGATAACTTGAGGAGGAGAAGGAGGACACCCATTAGCTGGTATATTTTATATAAAGGATTGATGGAGGATCTAGATCATTTACTTGGTCGCAGAAAACGGCCCTCAAAATAGTGGACTAATATGTTAATCCTGCCATCAGAAGGTTTTCAGGAGTAAATGGCAAGTCCTTAGAATGCCCGACACAGTCTTGTAATATTTAGCACAAGAAGATAGATAAGAGCAGACATTACATGTGCGATACTTGAGTAGCAGCCCATCCCACATTGAAGATTGCAGCGAACACACTGTAACCAATAGTTTGCAGCATGGCCGAATTGGAACCAATAAGTTTGCAAGGCAAGCAACCGCCAAACACCGAAGAAAACGAGACAGCAACCAAGACAGATCCTGCAAGATGCCATACTTTAAAATGCCCGAATCTGTCTATCTATCATGTAAAACAACAATTATTAGTTAGAAGGTTCAAAAATAGTGTCAAAAAAAAAAACTTGTATGCGCTACTAGCTTGGGATAGAGGCGTAGTTGCTATTATTATTATTTTTAAAGACTATGTGCTGCTCTCACGTCAAAAGTTACTTATTGCATTTAACCAACCAATATATTAAATGACTGCATAAGCAATACATTTGCAATACTCATAAAAGAAAAACTATATATTTTTTAACGGACAAGCATATGTTTAGATGAGAAATTGGTGAAAATGGTAGAGCATGTTTTCATCTAGCAATGACTTCATGATCTCTCTCAGGAAGTGACATTAAAATATTTTAACATGTTTTTCTTAAGCCCTCTAATCCATTTTCCGGAAAAATACTACAGATGCTTTAAACATTCAGTAGGTAATCAGAGTTAGAAAAATTCGTGATATTTGAATTGAAGTTTGTAGAGCTAAGTTTATACTCAAGACTTTGATAGGTAGTAGTTATGTTCTTGAGAGATACCAGTTCCCCAGCAAATACAGTGGTCACTCCATCAGCAACTTGACCTGAGAGCATTACAACTGCAGCATCACTGAGAAACAGACATGGTATACATGAATACACAATCAACTGCTTCACAAACTACGGTATCCTATATACTCCCTCCGTTTCAATTTGTTTGACCTACTTTCCTTTTTAGTCCGTTTCAAAAAGAACGACCCTTTCCTTTTTTAGCAACTTTTTAATTCCAACTTTCCACATGGCATGTTTACAACCACAAGATTAAAGGGCATTTAAGTACATTTGACATATCTTTAATTTATGACCACAAGCTTCAAAAGTCTTCTTTATTTTCTTAAACTCCGTGCCAAGTCAAAATAGGTCACTCAATATGAAACAGAGGGAGTAGTATATATCCTTTTCTTTTGAGTTTATTTGGAAGAGGGGTGGGTGGGGGGGTAATGAAACGTGAGGGACCAGGAGTGTAGAAGTCACATGCTTGACAAATTGGGGAGAGTGCAGTAGTGGCCAACATGAATGGGGTGAATCAAGGATGAAATTCCACTAATTGAGAGTCTGGCAGCGAGCCTTTAAGTCTGGATTGGATTACCAACCAGTAGGATGGAAGAAATTCAATTGTCATTATAAAATCCATACAGCATTAGTTAGATGTGACATGCTAACAGCAGCATGACAGGGCAGTGCTCAATTCAATTTTCATACGCCCATCCAGAGTGTTGTATCCCCAGTCTAGGCTACAGATATACCTTATGGTTGTATCCAAAAAATGAAACCAGTCTTTCTATTTGACTAACTAGAAGCTAAGCTCCTAGCACACTCCACTGAACTCATAATATTCAAACAACACACTCTATGCAAAGTACATGAAGTTGTGGTAAGCATTAACTCAAAAATTGCAAAAAAGGTGGGCATATGTTAGATCGATAACAGCGAACAAGCTACATCACAATACAATAAAAGAGGTACATGTTAATTTTACGATGCAGGAAGGGGTTTCTATTCCTTTTTGTCTTTATGCTAAATGGATTATTGAAAGACACATGCTCGTCAGAGTATCTAACAGCAAGAAATGAGTAACAAACCTTGGAGATAATCCAATATCTGTTAGAAAGACTAAGAGATAAGTGAACCAACAGGCTGAAGTTATGTCGTTGAGCATGTGCCCAACACCATAATAAAACACTGAACACCTTCCAAGGGGTTTTGTCAATGATTCATCATCCTCAATATGATTAACCATAGTGCTATAGAAGTTTTGGCGGTGCTTCGATGAATGGGAAACCTGCAATCTAACAGATGAGGCTTCAGATTACATTGACTTAACCACACACAATATTCAGTGAGAAAATTGAACCACACAACAAAACCAACAAAAGAAGTAATGAGCGGATACACAGTAGATTCAACATTCTCACCTCGTGTGCTAACAGAAAATTTACATCTTGCAATCTTACACAACTAGTGATGCTAAACACATCTTGTTCAGGTTTGATGGTTGCACAATACACAGTATATACACCAAATATAGCATAACCAAGAAACTAAAATCACACAAGTGAAGAGTTCAAATAACTGAACCACCGTAGATGCATTATGGAAACACAAGTATGTTGGATCCAAGTCTCAGCAAAAGAAGGGTATCAGATAGTGAATTCATAGCCTATGGCAGAAACTTTCTTATTCTTACAAACAGTGACATTTAGAGGAAATACTTTACTCTAAACTTGACTAATTAATAAACAATGACATGTATTTAAATAGACTCCTCTGAGCTCTTGAATAATTACGAGATATCCCGTCTGTTAAGTGATGTTGACGCTTTGAAAACTGCCTTCGTACATCTTTCATAGCTTTTTTCCTTTCCTTCCAACATGACAAGAGCAATTATGACTAAATTAATACTAATGCTTATAATTCATCACCAAACTATTTACGCTGCTTAGTCCTTGCTTATAAGTATCAATCACTACTTGTGTACTCCCTTAAGGAATACTCTTGAAGTTACGAAAATTCAATTACCTAGGACATGCTTATACATTGCTTGGAACTTTTAACCAGCTGCTTATAACATCCTCCTATACTAGTCATGTATCATGATATGCAGAAAAAAGAAATCTTGATTACGCCCAACACCTTATCTTTATCGGAAACACTTGAGATCAAGAAATCAGCCCTAATAGTAAAACCCATCTCTCTCAAAAAAAAAAAAAAAACACTCTGCAAAACCAGAAAGTTATCAGCCTCTCTACATGTTCATTTTAATCACTCCCAAAAACGAAAGGAAACAAGAAAATAGATTGGAAAGTCTTATCTAAAACCACAAACGGTTCCAACTGAAGGAAGCTTACACAAAATCAACTCCCCATATAATCATATTAAATTAAAAAAACAAAGCAGCTCAGGAAACAAAAAGAGGAAGAAATTTTCACGAAATTGAAGAAGAAAAATGTAAAATCTATACCTTGGTTTTGGGGTGAAGATATATGAAAGAAGAAGAGGAACCCATGATTTATACCAAGAGGAAAAAGACTAATCTTGGATCCACAACAATCAAAGAGCAAAACAGAGATATACTTTCTTGAAATACAAGCCAATCAAAAAGTAGAAACAGTTACTGGGTATGTAGTAAGCGTGATCTAGACGCACCAAAAAGAGAAAGGGGCAAACCCCTATTGTTTGTTTTCTTCTCCCTTTGCTTCTTCCTTCACTGCCACCGCTTATTGAAACCTTGAAAGCCGCCTCCTTTCACATATGGCAGTTCAGAAAAACTGAAAAAGCCAATAAAAAATGATATCTTTTTACTCTTCTAATCTCATTTTCCACGGCTGACTGACACTCTGAGAATTTTGTTTGTTCTTTTCCTTCAATCTTTATTCAACATTTTTAAACTCTGAAATCAATTGGGATTTTTTGTGCATTTTTCTTGACTGTGTTTGTCATTGATGTGGGGGCAGTGGGGGGCTCCTCTTAACTGCCGAATCTTGGAACTAGCTAAAATAGAAAGAAAGAAATTAGAATCTAAAACCAAAATTTAATACTTCCACTCTTTTAAATTGATTTTTTGACTTGATAGGTAGTTTAAAAAAATAATTTTAATATACTCAAATATTATTTAATCTTGTTATTTTAAACAAGTTCATATGAAAAGTTAAAATTAAAAATTATTAAAGGGAAAAAAAATAATCATTCTTTTTTTAAATGAACTAAAAATAAAAATAAGTCGAACAGATTAAAACGAAGAAAGTAATTTTTTTTTAAAAAGATTCTCGTCGTCAATTGATGACAAATCATCACCTAAAATTTACAGAACTATAATTTTCCCCTATTTTAAAAAAAATAGATTACTATTTCTCAATTTGAGCGTATCATCGTAACACAAAGACTATGATAATCTTTGATGCATCGTTCTAACTTTATCGGATATCTTTCAAAGAGACTTATAAAACTACGATGACCCCCACCATTTAGGTCAATGAATTTTGCAGTCTTGCATATAATAAGCACATGTTGCTTCCACATGCTACAAGTTGGAAGGTTATCGTAATATTAAATTAATTCACGTCTACAATTTGATTAAGTCATCATGTATACAAATGCACTAAGGTCTAATTCCCTTTCAAATGTTTTTTAAATTTCTTAGATGCATTCATAATCCGCAGACGTAGAATATAGATCATTCATAAATCTATACCTACCATCATATAAGGACTGACTTCGTTCACAACGAATAATATAGGGATTGTAATTTACCAAAAAAATAAACAAATAAATATAGGGATCGTAATAAAAGGATTAATAATATAATGATTTAGTAAAATATTCATGAAATGACATATGATGTATAATGGAGTAACATCGTAGAGAACATAAATCATAGCTTTAAATTAAAGGTCAAAATTGTAAACAGAAAAGATTCTTCCATTGTTATTGTTTGGCAACCAAACGGCCCCTTAACGTCCACAACTATAAAGTTGGGCCAACAAACATATGGGCTATGGCCCCACAAAGAATCCTAATCCAAATCTAGTGGTCAGTTATCAAAGATTCCTTTTTTATAAAGAAAATGCTAACGTCTTTGTGTTTCTGTCTCCTTGTTGAAAATAATAAAAAATCTGTTTGCCTCCTTTGAGAATTGAGGAATTGTTAATAAATAATACTCCTTCTATTCGAGGATTTAAATATTTCTTTTGCTGGTAATTTATTTTCAAATATTATTTGATTGTAAAAAATAAAATATTAGCTTAAAGTATTTCCTTGTTTTATTCCTTGTTTAATAGGCTAAATTATCATAACAATTTATATACTTTATTATTTTTTTTGCTAAATCCTTGTCATTCTTTTTAAGGTGCAGGAAGTACATATTTCTAGCTCCTCTAGAAGAATTCTAATAATTCAATCACATTTCGTTTACGCAATTGAATTTAAACGGGTTTGTCCTTATACGGAAATTTCCAACATTTAAATTTTAAACAATTATTAAAAGGTGATGCAGTTAAAAAGGAAAAGGAAAAAATGTCACTAAGAAGAAAATATAAACAATGAGAAAAAAGAAACTACAATAATGCAGTCAGTTTCATGAATAGTCGCTTAACTTTCACTTTGTTGGTTTGAAATTATTAAATTATTTTTTATGACAAAAATATTATTTAATTTTATTTAAGTATCACAAATATTAGGAGTACTAAACTACGAGGCATTTACTATAAATTATGGATGTCGGGTCCAACCAATTATATATAGGCTTGAAGAATTTGATTAGAGCAAACCAAGATTCCTAAACACATACTCCCCTCCGATTCATTTTACTAATTCTCATGGTTACTTAAAAAGAATTAATTCAAAAAACTTGTCGTCTTAAAAAATTAAAATAGAATTAATGATTGTTTTTCACTTTTATCCCTACTTTAATAAATGGCCGGAAGAGAGATTAATGTGGTAAAAAGAATAATAATACTCCTTTCATTTTATTTTACTTGGTTCTTATATTAAAAATATTCATTTCATTTTACTTATCCATTTTAGCAAATTAAGAGAATTTTATTACTCCCCCCTCCCATCGCCCCGTACGATCTTTAGTATTAAACAACTATATAAAGTAATAGTGGTCAAATTTAAAGTTTCAAAGTATCATTAATAAAGTAAATTCAGTAAAGTACACCTCTAATTAAAGTTTTCTTTAGAGGTGTGTCAAGTAATATGAAACTGAGGGTTGAAACCAAATAACAAATATAGATAATTTCGTCAAACTATCCTTTTAAAGAAACTTTTTGAAAAATATATTAAAGAGAAACATGACAAGTAAAATGGACCCAAAGGAAAACTCCGGTACTAGTATGAGAAAATGACAATTGAGAAGCCTCATGGATAATGAGTCATCTCTTAATTGTGGCTACTTTAGAGAGTAGATCCTTTTATTTACATTAGATGTCATTTATCACTATTCTTTTTTTTCTTTTAATATTTTTATTCTTTTTATTCCTAACTAATACCAAACTTTTAAGTACACAATTAAGCAATTTGATAAATATATTTTCTTTTAAAATAGTTAAAGTGTGTTACAACTATTATAATTTCGATTCATTGTTAATAACACTATTAAAAAAATGCTAAAATTTGACAGAAAAAACTAACGGACTCAATTGTGTTGTCAATGAATTTTATTTTTTTTTGAAAAAAATATGTATTTTTGTTGGTTATTTTTCACGCAAAATGCACAAAAACTATAAAAAATTATTATTTCTTAAAGAAAATGGACAAATATCCATCAATCTATTTTTTGTTACAAAAATTAATAAACGTCCGTCGATTTTAAAAGTGTAAAACTGTAATTGAAGAGTATAAATAAGAATTGCGTAAACATAAAAATTAGTGTTTAATTTTTTATACGGCATTTTACACTATCATGTCATAATTAACATCTATTTTGAATATTAATTAATAACATATTATCAATCTTACTAATAATAAATTAAAATACGTTGATAATTTTATTATTAACAAATAATAATTTAAATATGTCAGAAGCATATCCTAATTGTTGTTAATTTATTCCTAGTTTTTTTTCCAGAATTACTTTTACGTTCTAATTTTTTTTAATCATTTTTTTTTGGGTCCAAGTAATCAATCCAAGAAAATTAAATAATTGAAGCAACCACCTTAAAGGTATGAAATGAAGAAAATTATTGATGCAAAAAAGAGAATAAACAAAAATGAAAAATAAAAAATTAACGTATTCAAATCCAAAAAAATTCTACAAGTAATAGAGACGACAAGATTGAATATGAAATTATAAAAATAAAAAATAGCAATAAATAGGGATGGACTCACACAACACTAGTTTTTCCTGAGTTCATTTTATGTAGTAACATTTAAAACACAAAATACTAATTTCTATACTTATATTATTTTTATTTATACTCTTCAACTGTAGTTTTGCACATTATCGACAGACGTTCAATAATTTTGTATAAATAAATGATAGACATCCACTGATTTTCTTTATAAAATATTAATTCTTTTATAATTTTTACGTGAAAAATAATCAGCGAAAATACGTCGATTTTTTTCAAGTCCGTCAATTGTGTTTTTTTTAGAAAAAATCATTGAAAATCTGACAGAGTCCACCAGTTGTGTTTTTTCAAAAAAAATTTATTGAAAATCTGACAGAGTCCCCCGATCTTTTTCGAGCAAATTTTAGCACTTTTAAGTAGTGTTATTAATAATGAATCGAAAGTCTTAACAGTTCTAAGAATGATTCAGTTATTTTAAGAGAAAATATATTTATTAAATTATTTAATTGTGTATTAAGAAGTTTAATATTAGTTATTTTTTTAGAAATAAGAAGAATAAACTAATGAAGTAAAAAGAGAAGTTATAGTAAATAGCATGTAAAGTAAATAAATGACCCACTTTCCAAGTGTCAAAAACTAAATGAAATCTCACACAATTATTTTTGATTGTGCCTCTCCCAGTAAAATTTTTCGTGCCTCTACCATAATAAAAATTTTCGTCCATCATCTTTATGCTCCACCACTCCTAAAGTCACAGTCAAAGTCATCTTTCAATTAGAAAGAAGAAGAATTAACCTAATTAAATAGTTTTACCCAATTACTATATATTGTCCATTAGAATAAAAATAGTCGGTACACCGTATATGTATAATTCATATATATATATATATATATATATATATAATCAATGTATGATTTATATATATTGCCTAGGAAAAATAAATAATGAATTGGGATAATTATTTGTGTAAAGATCCTTAAAAAAATATTTTTATAAACACCTATCCTTCAACTCTCTTCGCTGGAATGCTTAGGTCGACGTTTCTATTACGTTATGACAATTTAGAGATAAATGCGTGATTTTGGAACCCATAATACAAGATCTTCCTTCACTAATAACCTTAAATTTATTAGGTATTTTGGTGATAAATATCTAAGTATTGTCTATTAATTAAAAAAAAAAGAAGCAAAACTTGATGAAATAAAATGGTTTGAAAGTAACTTCCTGGATTAGTCTACAACTCCACTCTGCATCATTTAAGACAACACTAATCTTCCTTAAGACTCACATTTAGGGCTCGTTTGGTGCGAGGGATAAAGAATAACTAGTTTCGAGATTAATTTTGTGGTGAGTTTATCCCATGTTTGGTTGGAATAAAGTCACGAGATAAATTATGCATCCGAAATTAGTTATTCCGGGACTGTAGTGTTATTTTTATCTCATATAGAGGGTGAGATAACAATCTCGGAATAATTAATTTAGGAATAACTTGTTCCTCAACCAAACGAGCACTTAATGTGTAGCCACCACAATTCATCAATGATGAGGATATGTGCAACTGAATAAAAATAAAAAAAGTATTATCAAAGGTTGTGATAGAGTGATAAGTACTCATTTATTCTTAATCAAAAATCTTGAATTCGAATCTCGGATATAAAATCGCCTTTTATAGAAAGCGCTTACACGAAAGAAGAAAAAACAGAAAACAACAAGTTGGTTGAAAGTTGGAATTTGACCACACAAGTTCACAAGTAGTAGATGAGACGTAATCAAAGGCAGGACTATTGGGACTTGACAACTTTTTGACAATGTTAAATATAGTATATGGCTTCTATTAAATGAGTCATCTTTTTATAACTTTGCCAACTTTTAAAACTGGACCACATCATCCTTATTGCCCTCAACAAATTGGAATGGCAATCAAGTCATCAATCAACAAATGACTAGAATGATTATGTTTAAACTCCTGGATCCTTTTCTCTGTGATATTTGGGCAAAGTTTAATAATCATAGTTAGCTAAAATTGAATGATTTTTTTGTTACAAAAAAAATAGTTTAGTAATTTTAGTAGAACAAAATAAAAGTCGAGTGATATGACATGTGAAACTAACCCTCCCTCTTTCATTTTCCTTCCTAATTGACGATGAAATAATTAAAACTTGTAGCAACTGTTCAAGTTGATTTTTATTAATAATGGAGATGTATATATTCCAAAAATTAGGCTACCCTGGAAGTATTTCTATTTCTTTTTCTCTAGCATGCATCCCTATCTAATACTCCATCTGTTCCAGTTTAAATTCGTCGGTTTTTGTCTATCGACTTTTCGTGTTTTAGGTGAGGATATTTTCATCAAAATACTTTTTTCATATTAAAAAATAGCTAAACGCGGAATAATTTTGAGATTGTGGCTAAAACTTGATTAGCAGTCCTAAAAGTGGCAATTTGCAAATTTCTCCTGTAAGGCCCATTGTAAATTTACACTCTCTCTCCATAGCAATGATCCAAACCATTGTGTTTAGTCCCATTCTGTAATAATGTAATATACAGTCCAAGTATTCAGTGCCATTGGTTTTCTATCCAGAATACAGACACACACATGCATGCACATGTGCCTAAGAGTTAGAGATTTTTGCTAAGATTTATTTAGAAAAGTGGAGCCTTCCTGAGATGCGGTCATTAGCGGAGTCATGATTTTCGAGTTAATTCCGTATATGGTCACTCAAGTATTGTGAAAATCTCACTAAAGTCACTTTTGAATTTTTCTTTCCTTATATGGTCATTCAAGTATTGAGATATTCCAGTAAAATCACTTTTGAATCTTTCTTCCTTAAATGTTCATTCAAGTATTGGAAAGATTCCATTAAAATTATTTTTGGATTTTTTTCCCAATAAAATTATCCGATTGTAACTAAAAAATCTTCGTTGGCATGATATGTCATATTAATTTCTTAATTTTTATGCCACGTAGGATTCTAAACTAATAATTTTGAATACAAAATGTTAAATCTAGCCATTTAATTTTATGTATATGTCAATTTAAGTCGTAAATTATTTCGAAATGAAGTCTTATTATCTTAACGAGGATGATTTTTGGGGCATTATTAATTTATTTGAATACAGAAAATAAATGTTCTTGTTAATTTTGAGAGTTAATTTTTATACCCCCACAAATCAAGTAATTCATCTCTTAGATGCTTAAATAAAACTTATTACAAATAAAATTATGTTTTTTAAAATAAGTAATTAGTTGACAAGAGTCCTAAAATTTCATATAATACACATAAAATCAAGTTGCTTCTTTGCAGTACATGAGATACGAGTGGGTCATTAGTATTTTTTTCAATAAGCATTTTTTATTGATATACATAAAATTAGATAGCAAAATTTTATTTCTATGCTCAAATTAGTTAGTAATTGCACTAAAAATCATCCTCGCTAGGATAATAAGACTTCATTTCAAAAATAATTTAGAACTTAAATTGACATATAGTTAAAATTAAATGGCTCGATTTAACATTGTGTATCCAAAATTAGTCTAGGATCTTACATGACATAAAAAATAAGAAATTAATATGACATGTCATGCCAACTAAGATTTATTAGTTACAGTTGAATGACTTTATAGGAAAAAGAATTCAAAAGTAATTTTAATGGAATCTTCCCTATACTTGAATGACTATTTAGGAAAGAAAGATTCAAAAGTGACTTTAATGGAATCTCTCAATAGTTGAATGATCATATAAGGGAAGAAAAATTCAAAAATGACTTTTGTGGGATCTTCTCAATACTTGTCCAGGGGCGGCTCAAGCATATCCGTGGCCTAAGGCGAAAGTCAAACGGAGGCCCTAAATTTTTAAGAAAAATTAAATAATTTTTTAATAAAGTCTACTTTTAAAATTTTTTTGAGATGCAAAGTTGTTAATTATTTTTTAACAATCCTTTTTTAATTAATAATATATATAGCCAATGTATTTAATCTTTCCTCAGACATAATACTCTAGATATATCAAACTTTTAATATTTTTTTTGTTTTATACAAAAAAGTCTATTTTTTCTACAAATTGTATTTAATATTTTTTTTTTATAAAAAAACCTATAATCTATTATTGTTAAGAAAAAAATAAGGCCCCTCAAATTTGGGAGCCTAAGGTGGCCGCTTTTTTCGTAAAGGGGTAGAGCCGCCCCTGCTTGAATGACCATACAGGGAATTATCTCCATGATTTCCACTAAGCGGGTTCAAAATATGAAGAAATAAACATATGAAACAGTCGAAGGGGGTTCAACATCTACAATATATACATAAAAAAATAACTTTAAGCATATATACATTGTAATTTTTCATCGAGAATGAACCCCTTGACCCTACCTAGCTCGCCCGGGATACTACATAGAAGTTTAAATGCAGGGGACCCTAACTTCAAGAAAGAAAATCAAGGAATGTTTCTTTCAAATATCCCAAACAAGAAATTTTAGACAACTTAGTTACATAGACATATATAATCTTTTTCCCTTTTTTAGTAGCTCACGTGTGACATGCTAGAGCCATATCTCTTCACTTGTGACATATTGTTCGCTCCAGCCTGATAGATATCGTGGTCTTGTCTACTAAAATATGTTTCACAAGGTATTACTTATTTTTTATAAATAACCTCTAGAGGGTCTATCGGAAACAACCTCTTTTTCCCAACAAATGTAGGAGGTAATTAAGGTATGCGTATATCTTACCCTCCCCAGACTCCACTTGTGGGATTACACTAGGTATGTTGTTGTTGTTGCTTGTTAGGTCCATGTTGAGGTACTCTAGTTGATGAATGTCTCAACCTAAGGGTTTGTCTTCCCTATCATTCTTGGTTACACATTTGCTTCACATGAAAACTCACTTCTAATCCATCCACTTAATGTATGAAAAAGAGGAAAATGTGAAGACAAAAACTTGATTTAATTTTGAAAATTATGATTCCCCAAAGGCCAAAGATAAATATGTATGGCTCAATCTGCTTCCCTCAAACATGCAAGAGTTTCTATCTAATAACAGTTGTACAATACTGCTAAAAAATGTATACAACTGACCACATGGAGGATTTGCATAAACTGATGTACAAAGCAATAGAGCTTCTGGCTTATCACCATACTGAACATGTGTATGTGCAACTTCAACCAATCAACAATACCTCAATTAATCTAAAACATGTAACTTCAAAAGTACATTAATTGCAATCATTCTGAAAGCTATGCCAACAAAGGTTCTGCCAAGGGCTCTGGTTGTGAAGTTCTGAACTTTGTAAAGCATGTAACTATGACTCCAGCTAATGCAGCAACTCCTGGAATGAAACCCAATGAAAATCGCGTAATGGTGAAACAAGGATATGCTGGATCACATGATGCTGGTGTTACACCTGCATAAGGGTGAACAGTTTCATGTCAAAGATTTAACTTTCATTCACGATATGTAGGCGTTTAAAGAGAACAAAAGAGATAGCTCACTCTCGTATGACTCTAGAATGTACAGCATTATCCCACACAATACTTTCTCCACAAAGCCTAATGATCCATAAACAAAAGCAGATCCCTCAACTTCTTTATCAACTAGCTCACTTTCCATGCCTACTGAAGTTACCTGTTAACCACAAAGTAAAAAGGAACATCGCGATTTGATGTTCAAGATTAGGAATACAACAATGTTTAGATTGCTGAACATATCAATACTCTAGGAAGATGTAGGAAGCAGAAATTTATATGAGACAGCAGATTAAATTGAGGTCACAATAATTGAACTACAGCTTACCATCATGAAGGCATTGGCGATTCCCATAACCACGGACAAGATGTACATAAAACCGTTCATGTTAATTGGTAGGGAGAGTACTACTGCACCACAAAATAGCCACAAGAGGCCTCCTACTGAAAAGATGGCCTTCAACCTGTGACTGCTCCATTCGAGCTCCTACATGCAACCAGAATAATAGCTTAGGATATGTAAACAAAGAACAGGCGAGCAGTGAAGACCAAATGTAGAAGAACCCATAGAGAAAGAGAACCTGGAGTAAGACAGATGTAATGAAGCTGCACAGATAGATGATGGCAGGAACCTATTTACATAATAATAAGACCGATTAGCATTATTTAATTGGAAGATACAAGAGTTGTCAATTTTATTTAACTCGACAGTAAATCATACCAAAGCCTTGGAAGATTGACTCATGTGTAGATCACTAATTACATAGAGAGCAAGAAACGCCTGAGATAACAAAGAAAAAACAGACAGACAACTACTACATATGTGAATGATCGATAACATACAACTTAAGGAAGCTGGCAGAAAATTACAGTTACCTGTGATATATTCGTTACAACTCTCGTTAACACATAAATGCTAGCTACTCTATAATACAGGCCATTTTTCAACCATCGCTTCCAAGAAGAACCACGGGGATTTGTCTTGTGAGATGCTTGTTTCACCCTGCACAAGAGATCCAACTATACATTAAATCTGGTAGTCTGTTTCCTCATTAATGAAGTACTTTTGAGCCTTTCGAATCCACAAGAGAAATGAGTAGGTAACAAACCTAGGCTCTTCAGTTCCAAGATGAAATATAATTACAAAGCAGCATCCGATCAAAACTGTGATAGTTGCCAACAAGTGGTACTGCAAACATAAATGGTAAAAGTACATTAATGCAAAACGCATGCTCATGCATATAGAAGAGCACTCCTGGTACTCATATACCTGCTCCTTGATTTCAACTTGTTTCACGGATGAATTGAAGATGAAAAATCCAATTCCATATACGATTAAGCTTGCGACCTTTCCCATTATTGGTTCATGGTAACAGACAAGAGGAAAAAGGTTAGCTTTTTAGCATTACAACAAATTTGCAGGTAAGGCAAGTTATGTTTTAGAATAATGTAAAGGAGTATCAACCATTGTGAAAGCATTGCGACAGCTGACACATGCCACTCTGCTTGTTTGATCCAGGGTAATGCCATTCACCATTGCCCTACAACGAAGAAGATCAATAAAATGTGGTGCTTAAAACAAAAATCGGACTGACAAACATAGAATGATTCTGTATTAAGTAAGATAGGAACACAAAACTTTGCTAGTTCTGAAAGAAGATATGAAAAGCACTTGCACATGAGACTAGATGAGTTGAGATGATTACATATGTGATACTTGAGTACAAGACCATCCACCGCTGAAGAGTATATCAAACATATAATATCCAATCATTTGCATAAGAGGTGTATCGATCCCAATAATTTTACAAGGAACGCAAACGCCCCAATAAAATGAAGAAAATGCAACAGAGACAAGAACAGTCCCCACAGCATGCCATATTTTGAAATGTCCAAATCTGTCTATCTGTTGAAAAAAAATAAACAAACGAAAGTAATATATGATTGGCAATTTTCTCGTGCATAGTGAAACATACAACTTCTCATGATATTACATTACGTGCTTTTCTAATGAAAGAAGAAAGAAGGATCAAAATGAAGCTCCCTATTGCAGAATGATTAGTCATAATATGTCAAGCTACCAGTTCTCCAGCAATTATGGTCATCGTTGCATCGGTGAATTGCCCTGTAATTGCAAGTGCTGCAACTTGTCTGTGAAGCAGAACCAAATGTAGAGTTAAATGATCAACCAATCTTATAATGAAGTTCAAACTACAGTGCTAAAGCCACTAATAGACTAGCTAGATCCAAGACTTTGTAAGCCCTGAAATCAGGTATATTCTGATGAAATGATGCTCTAAACATTAGACTTCTCGGAAACAAACTTTTTTCGGTGTACATCACAATCCACAGCAGTATCAAATTCATGAAATACTTGTCACAACTCACAAGAAGTAGTAGCAGAATTATACAAAACTATTTTATACTAATTTTAAGTCCTTTTAGTTTTTGCGCATTTTTTTTAAAAAAATAAATGAAATATGGAATAACAAAACAAAGACTAGCAAGGGGTGTGATGGAATGGTAAAAGTTCCTCCATCAGAGGTCTGAGGTTCAAGTCGTGAGAATGAAATTCGCCTGGTAGGAGTGCTCGCGCAAAACCTGATTAATTAGGACTAGTAGGTTCCTAAACTAGCTACAGCAAGATATTCATACAAAGCAAGATATAGAAGGAAAGATAGTTCCAATGAACTGAATAAAATTGGGATGGTCTTAGCTCCTGAATATCCAGACACTAAGAAGAAAAACGGAAGAAATAAGATTGAAACAGTTATGAATTCCATCCAGTTTCCTTTACTTGATCGAACAACCCCAAATTCAGTTATTTCAACTACATTAAATGATCTTTCAATTTGGTCGAGGTGTGCATGTACTTACTTTGGAGGCATTCCAATACTGGTCAAATAGAGCAAGAGATAAGTGTACCAATAGGTTGATGTTATGTCATTAAGCACATGCCCTACACCATATGCTAAAACTGACCATCTTCCCAATGGCTTTGCTTCATCATTTTCCACAGTGCTATCAGTCATGATGGAATATGCAAACTCCAAATACTCAGAAATTCCCAAATTCGCTCAAAAAAAATCTGCAACCTGTTTTTACAACAACACAAAATGATGCTAAATTAATATATGAAATGCAGAAAGTTTTTTGCATTGACAAACGACATAGGAGTATTAGTCTATATGACATGGACAAAATCCCCATTCAGAAGCAAAATATTATTAAAAATGAATGTATGTTGACACCTCCCATTAAATATTAGTACCTTTTAAGATGATTGAAACAGTGCTTTTTCAATTATTGCGCTTGCTGATTCAAGTTTTCCTATAGAGTCATCAGCCAAAGATCAAATTACAAACAAGAAACCAGTTAATGCAATTGTACTTTAATTCAAGAAATGCAAGTAAGAATAAAAATATTATTTTTCGAACTTAACGTGTTGTCTAACCGTCAATAAACAAAGGGTTTAAATTTCTGTAGAGACAAACGAAAAAAAAGTGTGTTCAAAATTGCTTTCAGTTAATGAAGTACTGTAATTCTTTTTTAAACATAATAAGAGTATGTTTGGATAAGCTTATTTTAAACTGTTTTTTTTTAAGTTAGAAATTTCAGTTTTTCACTTTTAGTTTTTTTTTGTTATTTTGGCTTAAAATCAAGTGTAGAAGCACTTTTTTACCTTACCCAAACACTATAAAAGAGCTTAAAAGCTATTTTGACTTAAAAGCGCTTAAAATAAGTCAATCCAAACGGGCACTAAGTTGATTAGGATTAGGATTAATCTACTTTTTTGAATTTTGAAATTTCTATTGGATAGATTAGTTTGTTTGATATATTTTAGTTTTTTTATTTATTTATTTTCATCCAGATTTTCTGGAGAATCTGGAGATTATGTTTCAAGTTAGTTCTCAACTTCTCATGAAATAGTAGAATAACAATACGTTAAATTAGGTCCTAATTATCGTAAACTGACTTTCTGCAAAATTATTCCCAGGTGTTTGGCAACTGAAACACAATCTTAATTGCCTAATTGTAAGTTAATTAAAAACCTTCACTTTTCAAAAATATCTAGATTAGGGTGAGAGAAAAAGGTCATTTGAGAAAAAGCCAATTATTTTTGTTTGACCAAAAATTGCTTTGAAAGAAAGTTCAATCAAAACATTAAAAATCACGTTTTGGGAGTCCTCTTTGATCTATATCAAGAATTTTAAAATCCCATAACGCATATTAATAAACTGAAGTTTATTTGCTCTAGATCTGTAGTCCCTTTAGTGTTCTATAAAGTATAATCATTTTTAAATGTTTATATTTATTTATTTTTTTAAAAAAACTTAGTAATCAAGAAGATATTGTTACATTATTATTAGAATCTCAACACCACATTTTGCGGGTAATCGAGATGATGACCTCTTCATTATTAATTCAACTCTCATATCATGTTATCTTCACACTCCTGCTTCATAAATGACTAACTTTTGGGGTGAAATTAAGCTCCATTAGCTATAGTTTAGATATTTATTATTTATAGCAACTGTTTTGAGATATTAGGCAAAAAAAAAAAAATCTCCTCAATTACGCTCACTCTTCTCTCTCTCTCTCTCCTCTTTCCACTCCCTCTCTCGTCTCTCTCCCTCTTTCTGTATTCTGTATTTTCACATCTCTCTCTGTATTTCTATATTTTTGTAGGTGTCAAACGATTGTATGTTGTATTTATATGTGCATTTTGATTGTATCCTTTCTCTCTCCGTCTCTCACCTCCTCTCTATGTATTATGTATTTTCACCTATCTCTCTGTATTTTTATATTTTTTTGAGGTATTAGACGACTATAGCTATTGTATTCATTCGTGCATTTAGGTTGTATTATGTATTTTCATCTCTCTCTGTATTTCTATATTTCTTTGGTGCCAGACAACTGTATTTGTTGTATTCATACGTGCATTTAGGTTGTATCGATGAATATAGGCTATATCGATGAATAAAAGTTGTATCGATGAATACAATCTGCGTGTATACAAAGATACAAACAACAAAAGATACAAGAGATTGTATTCATTCGCTCTAATTTCACTTATATTCATTAACTTTTGTACCACTTGTATTCATTCACTCTTGTACCACTTGTATTCATTCACTCTTGTACCACTTGTATTCATGCACACATTTAGGTTGTATCCACGAATACAATTCGTGTGTATACAAACAACAAAAAATATAAGAGACTGTATTCATTCGTTCTAATTTCACTTGTAATTATTCGGTTTTGTATCACTTTTACTTGTCCGATTTGAAAAATCAAGAGATAATTTATTACCTAGTTCCTAATTTACCCTTATTATTAACTATGGTTATTTGCTAATGAATTCCTCAAAATATTGAATTTGATATATTCAAACGGTGATATAGTAAACTTATCATTTTATTAAGGCGAAATGATTTGGGAGACCCCTATACTTGTCTCCGTTTATAAGTTGGACCTTCCTACTCACTTCTTTGCCAACTGAACCCTTAAACTCAATAAAACACAACGTTTTAAACTTTTTTCTCATCTAGTAATGGTGCGTGTATTACAAACACCCCACATCAAATTTCACGTCATTTTTGAAATGCCACATAGAAAATTAAATATTAAAAATAAATTAAATTAAATTAAATAAGCCATTTTTACAAATTATGGAAAATTTTCAATAATTATGTTCGTCTTATTTGCTCAAAACTTGGGTATCAAATTCGTTCCAAATAGCTAAAATTCTTCCTTCATTAATTTAAATTTTCAATTACAAGTTTACAAATACAATAGATCCCCCAACTATAATTTTGAATTAATTTGACAAATTTATAAAAACACATTTATTATTCTTCAAGCTTACTCAAGCTTATCAATGGAGTTGTTTAATATTTCAATACCCACTATCACTCACTTTCAATTCAAGTTCAGATATTGACCAAAAAAAAAAGAAGGTAACAGAGAGATCTTGGATTGTAAGAATGATTTGCGAAAAAATAAAAGCAAATCTCAAAGGGAGGGGAGGGAGGTTTTGAAGGGGGGGGGGGGGGTGGAGAAGAAAAGAAGGGTGGGGTGGGGGGCAAAACAAGAAGGTGGAAGAAAAAAAATTATATTTTTTTTTACTTTTTTTAGTTTATTACTTTTGTTTTCTCTTATAATTTAATATTTTTTAAATATAAGTACGATACTCTCTTGCTTCTAAAAGCGTGTAATCACACACTTTGTCCTAAACTCAGCTAGCTTAATGCCACATAAACTTGGTTAATGGTCAAAGGTGTTTAATATATTGAGTTTCATCGAGTTTATTACTTTTTAAGTGATATGTCAAGTCAAATATGAATAACTAAAAATAGATGGAAGGAGTATATATTAACAGTATCATAGTTATCTAGAAGAGTAGAAACAAAATTTGATCTAAAGTAATTTCACTATAATTAAACAAAAAGGAAATATATAGTGTGTTTCATGCTATCGCAAAAATCATTTGCCGATCGACAAGGTGTTTTGGTGTTTGGTTGGTAATTAATTAGTGGAAAAGAATTTCTCAAAAGAAATATATATACTAAAGATTAATAATAATATTAGCAAATCTAAAAGTGCTTTCCTAAGAATTTTGAGTACTTGTAAAGCCATAAGTTTTGGTTATTAATTAAATTGAACTAATTAGAAACCCCAATGATGTGTTTAATTTTAAAAATAATTGAAACCTTGGAGAGGTTATGGGATAATATGGTCTTGGTTGGAATTATATAATTTCTACGTGGCACGACTTGAAAAGAAGGGACAAATATTGGATTGAAGTATCATACGTAGAATAGGTATCATTAGTGAAATGTGGGTAATTTGAATAGAGAAAGAAAGAGAGGGGGAAGAGAGGGGGAGAGAGGTGAGCGAGATTGAGAAAGAGAGGAGAGAAATGTTTAAAAAAGTGAATTATAGTAATATAATGTATAGTAGGTACACGTTTGCTATACATGCAAAATTTCCTTTATGGTACAAGAAAAAGATAGGGAAGGATTTTAAAAGGGGATAAGGACAAAAAAAGGCCTCTTGGATGAAAATAGTGACATACAAATAGCCAAAGAATTGAAATTCTCATTTCTAATCATTTTACTGACTTATCCTTTTATTTGCGTCTGATCTCCTTTCCTTTTTAATTTTTTTTTGCTCTTTTGTTACCTTTTTATTTGTTGGCGGCTCGACTCCTTTTTTTTGGTTAACTTTTTCTTTTCTTTTTTGTTGTGCTACTTTGCTTTAAAAAAAAAATTGCTTTCCTATTTTTTTATTTTTTTAATTCTACCAAAAAAATAATCACATAAAATTTTATAAATTTTTCAATTGAAAAACAACTGCTTTCCTATTTTTTTTATTTTTTAAACTCTATCAAAAAAATAATCACATAAAATTTTATAAATTTTTTAACAATTGAATATAAAATTTGTATATTGTAATTGCTACTTTTTTTATCTATCAAAATAAAAAAGTATACTTTTATTTGTTATAAAACTAACATATTTTATATATTAATAATATGTATACATATTTTATTTAATAATGATACAATTTGTATATACATCTTATGTCGATACAAATTTTATACAATAATTATACAGTTTCTATATGCATTTATACAACAATGATACATATACATATACATATTTTATACAACAATGATACATTTTCTACACACATCTTATACAAATACATATTTTATACAATAATTATACAGTTTTTATACACATCTAATATAATTTCTATATATATCATATATAAATACATATTTTATACAATAATTATACCAATTTTATACACATCCTATACAACTTTCATTTATCCAATTACTGAGGAAGAAATTGAAAAAAGAAAGTAAAATACGCCTTTCATTTTAACTATTTTCTTCATATTGCGGATAAAAAAATTTAAAATGCTAATTTTTTTTTTTGATTGTTAAAAAAAAAGAGGAGCAATTAAAAGAGCATTTTTTTTTAAAAAAAATGGCAGCGAAAAAGAAAAATAAAGTAGCAAAAAAAATCAGTGAGAGAGAGGGAGAGTCAGTGAGAGAGAGAAGAGAGGGGAAGAGAGAAGTTTAGAGAGGGGAGAGAGGGAGAGAGGTGAGAGAGAAAGGGGGGAAAAATTGACTATAAATTATCATTATTTTGTTTTAAAATACATTTAATAGTAACTGACTTAAACTTGGACCATTATTTTTCTTAATGGTCACTCGTGTCCTTTTTTCCTTTTTAAAGAGGCCCACTGCCTTGGTCTCCAATGGCCCAAATATTGTTATTTCCATACTGTAATGTCATGCGATCATTGCTTTAAAGAAAAATATATATAAGGCTCTAGATATATTGTATTCTTGCTTAGATTTTAGTGCCTTTTTGGAGGTACTTCATCTCTCTGTTCTTTTTAACTTGTCCAATATACTTTGTGTTGGTATTAAACCTGCGTAAGAAGTGCACACTTTCACACGTTAAAATTTAGATTTAATTCAGAAGAATCGAGTATATGTTTGCGCAGGCACATGAAGGGAACGAAGAGATAGCTTACTCTCGTATAAATTTAGAATGTATAGCATTATTCCCCATAATATAAAACTTTCTCCACAAAGCCTAATGATCCATAAACAAATGCAGATCCCTCGACTTTACTACCAACTAGCTCACTTTCTATGCCTACTGATGACTTAATTTCAGGAGCCTGACACTCATTTGACTGGCTTAAGTTGATGTTCACGATTAGCAATGTGACAAATTAGTTTAGATTGTACAACTTGTATGGCAATAGTCTAATGTAGCAAGTTGAGATTTATCCGTCACAGTAAATATATGAAATTGAGGTCACATTAGTATTGATGTTTAATTGAGTACCATAATACAAGCCATTTTTCAACCATGGGTCCAAGAAGTAGTACGGCGAACAGTCGCCTGAGCTACTGTTTATACTCTGCATGAGGGATGTTGATGCAGCAGTATCAGAAACCAGATCCAAAATACACGTTAAATCTGATAATTTCTTCCTCGTGCTGTCGTGCATATATGAGCCCTTCAAATGCACTAGGGGATTGAGTAAAGGTAACAAACATAGTCTCTTTAGCCCCAACATGAAGTATAAAGACAAAGCACCAGCCGATCATAACTGTGATAATTGATCGCCAACAAGTGGTACTGCAAATATTGTAAATGGTCAAGTACGTACATTAACACAAAACATGTGCATTCCTGATGTACTGTTGTTGAAGATAAAAATGCCAATCCTGTGTACGATACTGTGCTTGCAACCTTCCCCCAATTATTACACCACAATAGACAAGAGGGAAGCAGTTAGTTTGTATTACTGTTAGGGCAAAATTGCAAGCAAGACAAAGTTATGCAAGGCATGATGTAACAGAATATCAACCATTATAAGAACATTGCAACAGCTGATACATGCCACTCTGCTTGTTGGATTCAGGGTAATGCCTTTCGCCATTGAGGCCACAATTTTGTTCAGTCCTTACGCACTCAGAAAATGGATCTTGAAATCCAACACCAGAGAGATAAGCTTATCAGTGATGAGGAGAACACAAAATCATTTCAGCTAAAGAATACAAATATGTTGTGTTAGATTCCCACATCAGTACTGATGTGGGACTTGGTCTCCCTATATGGTCTTACACAATCGTCACCTCATGAGCTGAAGAGCTAGTAAATAGAAGTACAAATTCTCGATAGCAACTTCTTATGCATACCAAGTTGCATGAAGTGAAACATGTATAACCATTTGTCATGATATGATTCAAATATTAGCAAAACAGTAAAGTCAGAAGCAACACATAACATGCTTTTCAAATAAAATAAAAAAGGACCTATTAAATCTCCCAAATGCAAAATCACTAGCACTATTTTAGTGCTAGTTATAGACACGAAGTTACCAGTGCACCAGCAGTTATCGTCACCGTTGCATCTGCAAATAGACCTGCAGTTACAAGTGCTGCAGCATTTCTATGAAACAGAACCAAATATTGAGTTAAATTAAGAAATCTCATAATGAAGTTCAATCATGGAGGTTAAAGCCACTAAATTACATCAGTATCAAGCCTTCGTAAGCCCTGATCAGTCAACTTATTAATTGAAAAGATGATCTAAACATCAAATTTCCTTTTCAAACTTTGCAGTGGCAATTTCTTCAATATACAATCGGACATGCATCCAGTGGTGGAGCCACATTGACTTAAGGGTGGATTGAATCCTGTTTCCCAAAAGATTACGCTGTACATAAATGAAATTTTCTTTTAATGTATATCATTAACATTAGGAAAGCTTTCAGTATAGTGGCAAAGGGGGTTCGATATCCCATTACTCCGTTTTCCTCATCCCACAATGCAATGGGAAAATTTGAAGGAAAAAAACAAACAAACTCCCAACCGTAGCATTTTAGCACTTTGTGAATCCCCTTATCTCCAATTCTGCCTCCGCCCCTGCAACATCGATAGAACTCAAGCCACATCTTGATTTTAGTCCTTTTACTCTTTTGTTGGCTTGTCTTTCAGGAAATCAAGGAATAGTGAAACAAAAAATTGCCAAAACTAGCTGCAACAAGATGTTCTGCAAAAGTGGATTCATGATTTGAAGTTTATGGGTTCTGAATTCTAGCCATTAGAAGTTACTGAGTTCTAAATTTATACTCCCCCGTTTCAATTTGTTTGTCTTACTTTCCTTTTTAGTTCGTTTAAAAAAGAATGTCTCTTTCCTTTTCTGACAACTGTTTAGTTTCAACTTTCCACATTACATGTTCAAGACATTACCCATAAGTTTCCTAATCATACTATCACCATCTCTAAGGCCCAAGAATATCATACTCTAGGCAAAAGTACTTATCCAAGGCCACCTAGAAAACCAATTCGGATCAGATGGTCACCTCCGCCACTAAACACTTTCAAGTTAAACACAGACGGGGCTGTTAATAGTTCTACTGCTCGGGGAGGTATACGGGGATCCTTCGAGATGCTACAGGAACTTGGACACTTGGATTCACGCATTCAATATGTAATCATACTAGTATAGGCGCTGAAATCATTGCTTTGTATGAAGGACTCAAATTAGATGTAGTACATCATATTATAGTTCTACTACAAATTGAAATTAATGCACAGGAATTGATACGCCTACTGTTTCAGGGGGAATTCAAGTAAAAATCTACCGTCCTAATTCAAAATTTTCGACTATCTTGGTTACTCCAACAGCTGAATGATCCGCCTATCTTACACACATACAGGGAAAACAATAGGCTAGCAGATAGCCTTGCAAAGGCTGCTTCATGTAGCGACTTTTTGGAATCGCTCTGTTTTGAACCAAAAAATAAGCTTCACCACTAGCTACTTTCGCACAACCTTTTAAAAAGGGGTTAGAGCGACGCAAAATGATCTGTTTGTATGATTCACCCATCGTCGTGGATCAAACTTAAGCGAATGTATTATAAAAACAGCATGGGCTGGCCACTTTTCGACATGTAAAAATAATAAGAAAAAAATAGCCATCGTTTAAAATATAGTTGAAGAGTGACAACTTTTCTGAGTTCTTGGACATGTATCACTCTCAGAAAATATCAAATTAGGAGTACACACATGATACAGGTAAAACAAGAATACAATAAGGATCATCCATTTAATAAAATGATAGCTTAATTATTACTCCATTATGATACAAATAAGCTTAGATTCATATGAAGAAATTAGAAGTTAAAGACCAAAGAAGAACTACTCCAACAATTGCTTCCAATCCAAACCATCTCTTTCCAATATGACAACCTGCAGATTTAGGAGCACTTGCTGCACCAGCAGGGGCACCTGTTGGACTAGATCCAACTGCTCAAAATTGAAACACACAAAAGAAAAAAGAGTTTAACCTTTATACATTTGACAACATAAAAGAATTTATACACCATTACGTCGCATAAATGATAACTACAAGTAATGTTCGAAAAAGAAGTGGAATCATACATTAGAAATAATACAGGTTACCTGTTATACTAATACATTGACAGTGTATAAATTACAGTATTACATTGTTAGTGTGTATAAGTTGAATTCAAACTTATCGAATCTCCAGAATCACCAATTTTCTTCAAATAAGTGGATTTTAACTTGAAGAATTTTTCTTAAAAGTGAAAGAATTTAGTGGTATAACTTACCAGAAGGAATGGGGCTATTTGCAAGTGGACTGCCAGCAATGCTGCTTGAACCACTAGCTATTTGATAGAATACTTGAGCATCTGGTGAATTTGCAGGCAAGTGGAGAAGAGCTGCATATGCCATCACAAATTGTCAAACATCAACAAATTTTGTCAAGGATTAACTTGTCCATTTTTCTTTTTGATAACTGAAAAATACAAGTACTGTTGTACTTACCAGGGCATTCAGAAATGTTAGCAGGGGCTTGACAAGCAGAAGGCAGAGTTAAAGCAAGTGTAACATTGAGTTGAAGTCCCAAATCAGGATCATTTCTATCCTTAATTAGCAAACAAAGGCACTTCTTGCTGTCTTTCAACACTTGTTTCAAGCCAGTACAACAATCTGGTGTAGGAGCTGGTGCATTACCTCCAACATAAGGCAAACATGTTGCCAAACCAATCAATGATTGTGTACATTCTTCTTTGTCCTTCTCTGTGTCTGAATTTCCAAATACACATAACATGAACAACAACACCAATCTGAACTGATATTTCATGTTGCAAGAAGCCATATTGAAATGTTGGTAGAGGAACTGAGGTGTCTTGAACCCTTTTTTTTTTTGGCTTTTTGGTAATTTTAGTTATGTGAAGAAAGTGATAGTAGAAAGATAAGACATTCCTCTTGGCTCTTGAAGTTAGCTTATATATTAATCATTATTGGCACTAGCCATCATGAGCCACTTCTAGAATATAGCAAGTAATATTCAATTAACTTACCCTTTGAAACAAACAACAAAAATAGCCAGGTGTTTGGATGGATGAAGATTAAGGAAATATTAATGCATTGTAGTGGTTGAAAAATGTTCACAAAGCCTTATCAAATCTTTTCTCATTTGTCTCCAAGAATTGATGGCTTTGTTGTTGAAGAATCCAAGAACCACTAACTGAAGAACTGAAAATTGTTTCAAGAAACTAGAAAGCTAATTTTTTTTAGGACTGTGGAGTCCGAATTAACTTGTGAGTACCTAAATTTAATTTTAGAGTACATGTTCTTTCTCACCAGCATAGATATTTGATAACGCTGTCCAACAAGGAATTTCTTTTGAGTTTTTAATTGAGGATGGGGATGAAGGTGGATTTACAAAGTGGGCCACTTTACCAACCCACTATTGGATGTAAACCAATGAAACCTGGACCACTCCTTCATGCTTAGCTGATTTTCTAGAGTTCATTTTTCATGTTGTTATCATTGATCTGTCTTGCCTAAATTTAGCAATGACATCATTTGAGCATGCTTATGATGTCATCTTCCACTCATTTTGTGGATCAAATTAAATTAGCTAATTTTACTTGTTAAATCGTATAAAATATGTAATATATTTCAAAACTCTCTCTTCTGTAGTAGTAAAAAAATAAATAACATAGACCAATTACACATATTATTATTCATACACTAATAAAGACAATTATACACACTATTATTATTATGCAATATATATATACACACACATTTATACACAATAATATACTATTATAATGTTACGTATATATGTATTCTGTAAATATAAATAACATAGACCAATTATTTACATTATACCTTTATTATTATTATTATTATTATAATTATTATTATTATTATTATACCTTCTATATTTCATATTTGTTGGCATTATATTAATCTTATTTCCAACTATTTAAATATACTTCTTATATTAATATACCTGTTATATTCAAAGTATTTTACTTTAGTATTTTTGCTCTTATTTTTAGATTGATCTTTTTTTTTTTACTGTTAGATGTAGTATATATTATTATACTATTATATTCTATGTATGTTATTTTAAGATTTGATATTTTTCTTAAACTGTTGGATGCTTTTGTATTTATTTAATTATTATACCTTCTTTATCCAAAATTTACTTGTAGAAAAGAGTTTATGAATGGAAGGAATTGGAGAATCCAATTTGTTTGGCAAACTTTGTTTTTTGAGCGTCAAATATGGAAATGCATAATGTATTCGGTCTTAAATTTATAATGTGTATATCTCCGCTATGAAAGATGAAATATCTTTTTTCTTTACTTGCAAAGAATATGGAACAATTCATTAATTAGGCGAGATTTTAGGGATATAAATTTTATTCCGTTTTTATATATATATACAGAATCTTGAAGCTTTTAGGGTTCTGCTAATATAGTAATAAATATTTGACTATAATTGATATAATCATTCTTCTGCTAAAAATCAGCCATGTCTATTTTAGTGTTGATCTTGGATATGCAGAAGTAGAGGTTGGGCTTTTTCACTAGCAGAGACAAAGTCATGGTGCAGTCTAAGCCCAATTAATATTGTCCAATGTGGTTCAACTTTTGGGGCTCATGAATTTGTACTTTTGGGTTTTAATCCAAAAGCCACCCTAATAATCAGGATTTAAGATTTGAAATTTATAGATTGTTACCATCATGATCTCAGGTTAATATTATAACTCTAGAATAATCAAGTTTACATTCAAATATTTATAAATAATTAGTGAATTTTTTAATACATATACAAGGTCTATACAAAAACTACTGAATTTACTTAAACTCATAGATCACATGCGGATCCACATTCAACAGTTGCACTCTTGCTACTGCCTTATATGGAGATGCTAAATTTTCACTTTTATTCTGATGTGAAATTTGCCTAACGCAAACTTCACAAAATGTACTATTCGTGGGTTGTTATGCACAATTGATCGTACCATATTTGTTGGTTATCACTAGTCAACAAGAAAAGTGTCGCATCTCAAGGCGTGTTGGCATCTAAACTAAAAGGCGGGTTCACTTATGACAATTCCTTAGACAAATCTCACTTCAAAATGGGAGGAGAAGGTCAGGAGCATATAAAGGCGAGTTCAGAATTCAACTGTTAAAATGCTTTATATATATATATATTAACCCAAAAAGACAAATTCGTGAGACTCATAAGCTTTGAAATGGACAAAAGGAAGTTGGCTCAAAACGGACAATACTTTAACAATTAGATTTGGATCGTTACCGAAAGGAATGATATAGACCCCAAAATGATACAAATCACTGCGTGCGTACATAATTAAATCTAACCAATTAGGCAGCAAATTTAGGACTCACGATTGCACCTAGTAGAAAGTTTTGAATGACATTTATATATGATTGCGTGGTGTGAAAGTCTCATTTAGTAATTTCCCGTAAGAATTCCAATATTCCCAATGTTTAACTTATAATATGATGTAGGGCTGGAAAAATGGTTGAGAAAAATACGTAAATCTTCCAATCCGACTTATTAAATATGAATTGAATAACTGATCATTTAAAAATGATTGTTATTTTGCATGAATTCTTATTTTCTGGAAATTTAAGCTTGTTTTAGCTTTTAGCTTGTGTTTTCACTTGACCATAGATAATATGATAATTCATATTATCCATCGATTAACTCATTTTCTATCCGTGTTAAATATGAACATATCTAATATTTTATGATTTTTGATCCGTCCATATCCAATCCAATCCGACCCGACCGTTTGACTCCCTTAATATTTATGATTATATCACTCTCAATCGATCCAAATGCTGAGTGGACGAAATTCAGAGTATTCTCACCTTTGCATATTGCGGTCTATTTTCAATTTAATTGTAATTTGTAACCAAGCTTGGCTATGACATTTTGTTGGTTCAACCTTGTCCCCAAATTGTGTGTTCTGTTAAGCCAGTAGTTAACGTGCATGTAATCCAGCTTTTAACTGAAAAAAATGAAACACATTATTTTCTTCTAAACAAAAACTTATTAGTATACTGCAAGTCCTAGAAAATTGTTCCTATAGAAGAACGCTACGGGACACCTGTGATCGAGCTGATGAAGTTTTAATAATGACTAATCATCAAAATTACCAAATAAAAAGTTTCAGCTTTTGACGGATCAACTTAAAAATTTACGTGGTACCATTTGATTTTGCAATGATTCATGATTTCTAAACAATAGAGTGTGACAATTAGTAGTATTAATTATTTAATGCAACATCTCTGGAAGAAGATTCCTTTTTGAGTTCATCACTTCAAAGACAATTTCTATGATAGTAAACAAAAGTAGATAACTTGTTAACTAACATACTATCAAAAGTCAAAATTCACTTAAATCGTTCACTTATTTCTTTTAAACCTCCATGGGCTTAATACATCAAAGAACACAAACATAATGGAGTCCCACTTTCTAACTACTCAGCCTTTTTAATTACAAGACACATATATAGATAGTCAAGTTTAGGTTCCACTTGTAGATTATTTAACCATCTATATACATAAGATTCTAATGGTTGTTCAGTAAATTATATCATCAGAACTATTTTAATCTAAAAGATAAAGCATAATACATTGCTCAGGAAATTATATGCACAATACCTTTATTTTATTTTATAAAGGTATTGACCATAGAAAAATTCACCGGCCAGTTGGATGCATATTTGTGGAACTTCAAAAAGTAAGAATCCTACAATGCATACAAAGCTAACTCTAAATAAATTTTAAATATTTATGTGATTAATCATCTTATATGGAGTACAAGTTTACTTAGACATAAGTGTATTTATTCAATCTTCTACCATAGTTTTTAATCACATGAAAGTGTCTATAACGTGTCAAAATTTTGGGAAGTAATATACTACCTTTTCAAAATATTTGGAACTAAATTAATTCAATTTCTCATAAGTAAAAAATCACATCTAAAACCAACTTCTGAAAATGAAATTTGAATTTCCCGAGCGATCTTTGGGCTCTCAAGTCTCAAGTCTCTTTCATTTTGTAATTTTGATTTTTGATATGATAGTTTCAAAGTGAAAAACGAAGAAGTCGTATAATATAATGAACTTAAATTAGGAAAGTTTGTTGGGGAATAGTATAGTAGCATATAAATTCGAGGCCTAACTAAAGAGAGTAGAATATCCATCTAACTAAATTTTGATAAGGTTGTTGGACGGTCCATTATTTTGGTAAGCAGAAGGGGCAAGTAAATAAATAAACATGCGTTTCTTCATAAATATAGAAAATATATGAATTATCAAAAAAATTCTCAACTTTTACATAATATTGTCAAACGATCAAACCTACCTAAATTAATAACGATTAACAAAACAATTCCTTGCCGTAACATCAATTTTTATTTTTGGGTGTGTTTTATCGAAGGAAAAAGTGGTTTGACAAAGTAGGAGTTGGATAATTAATTTTGTAATTTTTTTTTTTGCAAAATTTAATATTATGTGACAAATTTTACATTCTAGAAAGATTTTTAATTAAATAAAAAAATTAGAAACTTTAAAATTACAAAATTAAAGTTGAATTTCTACACTTAAAGTGAGTTTGATGTTTTGAAATTGGAATTTCAATTTGAAATTAAAATTTTATTCAAAATATGATATGCAAATACAAATTTAAATCATGATTTAGAATCACATATTTAAACGACACCTTAATTTGAGGTTTCAAATTTAAATTCTAGTAATAAATTATTTTTATAAAGAAGATATTTTACCTTTTAAAGTGAACCTCTCGGTATGAATAGAAATGATCGGCCTCAAAATTATACAGAAGATCAAGTAAAAAATAATTTTTTCTCCAACAAATTATGTAATTTATCATACTTAAATATAATTTCTTATACACATATAAAAATTAATCATTATTAAAATATATATTTTCCTCCCTCTAATGTATTTTGGTGGAGTTTAATTTGACATATAGTTTATCATTTTTCTTTTAAATTTTGTGATTTTAGATTTCTCATAAAATATTTGTATTGATATAAAATATATCATTAATGAATGGGTAAATAAATATCCCATCCCCAAAAAATAAATAAAAATAAAATAAAGTAATATGCTTCTCCAGGCTGTCAACTGCTTTGTTTTTAGTCAAAATTGATGGCCTCTTTCTTTGTCCTTTCAATCATCTCCTCAAACTCATGATTTCAGTTACAACTCACTTTCTTTATTTTTTTCTTCAATAAATAAACAAACTGCAACTATGAATTCGTTATTTTCGACTGCTATTATTGGATATTATTTTGTTCAACAATTACCCTTTGCATTATTGCTTAATCTTTCCAAGTTAAATGTCGTAGGAGAATCCTTGTAACTTTTAGCACTCTTTTCTTGTTTTCTTCCTATATATTATCACATCCTCTTCAGATTTCAGGTGTAAAACTAATTACAAAAAAGTATTACAATTAGGTATTGACTACTAACACAGAAAACTTAAAAGAGTATTGTTATTGGTAGGCCAAATTCAGTAAAGCAAAAATGCATAATCTCATGTCAATAATCACATCATTTCCTTTCTTAAAAATAAGCCAATAAAGTCAACTACTTGTAACCCACTCCTTTTAAACAAATCAGTAGATCAACTTCTTATCATTAGTACTTATTTCATATGTAGTAAGGAAACAGGGGTAAGACAAACAGAGAGAGAGAGAGATGAAGACATGTTGGAAGCTTTTTGTTTTGTGGTTGATGTTCCTCCAAATATTGAGTTCCCAAGTAAATAGTCAAGGCACAGATTCATGTACCTCCAATCTTAACCTCAAAAACAAACCTCTCTTTGATACTTCTTCTTTTCATTGTGTTTCAGTATGGGATGCACAAGGCTATATCCTCAGAGTAAGTAAACTTAAAAAACTCCCTTTTTTTTTTATGAGTTGAAGGATAAAAACACGTCTAAAGTATTTTGATTTTTTGAGTTTCATATCTGAACTATCAAGTGTTTGAGTTTCCTACCTGAACTATCATCTGAAATTTTAGATATGAAACTCAAACAATGGATAGTTTAGGTAGTAAACTCACACACTTGATTGTTCAAAAGTAAAAAAATCACTTTGCTGACATGTACAATTTTGTAATTGTGTTGCTCGTGCAGTATATGCAAACGGATACAAAAGTGTGGAGTTTCCTTCTATCAGCACCGAATTCGAATTCATTCATTGGTATGGGATTTTCAAGAGAGGGTAAAATGGTTGGATCAAGTGCAATCGTTGGGTGGGTAAACAATGATGGATCTTCCACCATGAAGAGGTATTTTCTGGGCGGACAATCGCCGGCGGAGGTTGTGCCGGACCATGGAAATCTTGAATTGGTGAATATGACATCCTCCATTGTAGCTGAGAACTCAAGGATTTATATGGCTTTCCAATTGAACACTGAAATGCCTACGAATCGCTTAATTTACTCCCTCGGCCCTAATGGACGCCTCCCTTCGCCCCTCAATTATCAGTTGTCTGAACATCGTGAACATATTTCCACCATCTTGGATTATAATTCAGGTAACTCACTCTCTATTTTTTCACATTACCTACATATATATTCTCTAGGGATAACATTTTCCCTCTCTAGATATTTCTTGTGGAATTAATATATTATTTTTATTAATTTTAAGAAACTTCAGAAAATGATATACATTCAAAATTAGGGGTGTGCAAAAATCGGTTTAACCGATAAATCGAACCGGTAAAAATATTATTGATTTATTGGGTTAACGATTTTTAAATGGTTTTGTAACTTTTTTTTATTGGGCTATCGGTTCGGTATCGGTTTTAAGGTTTTAGTTAATGGTTAAACCGATAACCCAATAAGATTATATTTAGATTATATTTTTATTCATAATTGTATAATAGTGGCTGTAGATTTTAAATATATACTCTATTGTTTTTTGCATTTTATAGTTGTTGTCCTAGTGTTGTTGTTTTCTTTCTAAAGTCATTGGTTTGATAGCATTCTACCTATCAGTATTATTTTTTATTTTTGAGAAATTGCTAGCGTTGCTACTGTATTCAAGTTTTCTACTTAAGAAGAAAGAAAATAAGTTTATTTTAGTAATAACGTATTTGAATTTGCTTATGCTTGTAATTTGTATAGATGTTTATGCATGAAAGTAGTCTATATATGAAGAAGAAAATAAGAGAAATCAAAAATATTATAGAAGCATTTTCTTATTGGTTAAACCGATAACCGAACCGTTAAGGATCAAAAACCGATTAACCGAAACCAATAACAAATATCTTATTGGTTTGGTTATCGGTTTTGCATGTTTACAAACCGATAAATCAAATCAATAATATACAAAATCGAACCGAACCGAACCGACCGATGCACACCCCTATTCAAAATGACATAAACTTTTCTGAAAAAGTATGAATGATCAAACACCTTGCAGATATTTACTATTTATTTTTTACTTCAGTAAGTATTCTTCTGCTGTTTTGATTTGAGAAAAGTTACACATTATACTAGTAATTTTCTTCTTTTTTTTCCTTCAATAATAATTCTCATTTTCTTTCTAAAATTTTGACATTTAATTGTGAAAATGAACTAATTTTTTTTATTGTTGTTGAAAGTTGAACATTGGTAAGAAAATCGTTCTAAATAAACTAGTGGAGGGGGTAAATAAATTCATTTCTAGCAGATCTCTCCTTTGTTTGTTTGTTTTAGTTGTAACTGTTTTTACCTTGTTTCCATAATTTCAAGTTTTTTTAAGTACTTGTTCAATAATAATTGCCCACTATTGATTTGACATATATTAAGAAATATTAAATAATATGAATGATTTTACTATATCAACCTTTTAAGTATTTTATATAATTAAGTTTTGTGACAAAAGTCGAACCATTTTGGTGAAGTTAATGTGTTTATTACGACACAAAGTTCACTAGTGAGAGTGGGACCCACGACAAGTGCTGAACGCGTTGTGTGTTTTGTAATGTCATTTCGAGAGAAAGCAGTTTATTAGTTTATCTCCAGCAAGTAACCAACTACTTTATCAACTACTCCTAACTAATACTTTATCCGTTTAAAAAAATGATCTTTTTTGATTTGACACAGAGTTTAAAAAATAAACGTATCAAAATGCACTTTAAAGCTGACTAGACATCCATATAAAATCTTTATTGCATCATCAAACTACAACTCACATTAGTCACATTCATTGAGTTGCAACTCTAATCTTGTTTGAGGGCCATAATGAGTTTATGTCAATGTTTTACTAGTACTTTAATCTTTTAATTTTAGTTCAAGTGGGAGAAGGTATTACTTTTTAATACAATATAATACAACAGATTTGATTTACAACCAAACCTTGAATAAATCTCACTGCACTTATACTATTAAAGAAAAAAATAAAAAAAATAAAGCTGCCATGAACGTGCCTATTATTCTAATTAGTTGTTCCAACTTAGAGGACTTTTCCCAATTCAACTTGATATCAGACTTTTTTTTCAAAGACAAATTTAACTAAGTAATATAATTTTGTGTTGTGATATGGTGCAAACAGGTCAAAGTGAATCAAAGACCCCTTATGCAAATCTGAGGAAAACTCATGGACTCTTGAATATGTTCAGCTGGGGTATTCTGATGCCAATTGGGGCCATGGTTGCTAGATACTTGAGACAATATGATCCAATATGGTTTTATTCACACACCACCATTCAATCACTTGGCTTTCTTCTTGGATTTGCTGGTATTATATGTGGTTTTATTCTTGAAGATCGTCTTACCGTTGATGTTGATAGACACAAAGCCCTTGGTATCTTCATTCTTGTTCTTGCTTGCTTACAGGTTCTTAACCTCTTCACCTTTTTACTATACCAAAAGATTGTAATTTTTCTCATATCAATCTTATGAAAAATTACATGGTAAAATGTTGGACTCTTAAAAAGAAAACTATAACAACTAAAAAGGAACACATGGAGTAACAATTTAACTTTAAAATGTCTATTTTACCCTTAATGAAATGATTTATAGTCACACAAACATTTATGTCTTACTCCCTCAGTCCAACAATACTTGTTCGGTTTGGAAAAACCAATGGATAATTTTACCTATTTCTACCCATTTTAGCCTTAGTTATTAATTATAATCATTACCCAATACATTTTCCAAAGCATTGAATTAATTATATTCAAAGGGTGATATAGTAAAATTACTCCTGTTATTTATTGTTCTTAACATGTGTGTCAAGTCAATAATGAACAAGTATTGTTGGACAAAGGGAGTATTTTACACCACAAATTTCAAAAAAAAATCTTCCTTTCTTAAATTCTGTGATAAGTCAAACTAACTCACATAAATAGAAACTAAGGGAGTAAAATATACTAGCTGCCTGACTTGGTGTTTATTTCATATGGTTAGGTTATTGCATTTTTGGCTCGTCCAGGGAAGGAATCAAAAGTTAGAAAGTATTGGAATTGGTACCATTACACACTAGGAAGGGTGTTGATATTTTTGGCAGCAGGAAATATTTTCTATGGAATTCATTTAGGTGATGCAGGGACTTCTTGGAATGTTGGTTTTGCTGTCACTCTGGTTGCACTCTTCAGCATTGCTATTGTTCTAGAAATAAGGTTGTGGATGACAAAATAGATTGTTTATTTGAGTATTTTGCTTTCTATTCGTGTTCATATTTCTTCAATAAATTAAACATATATATATATTCTTTTATATATAAAAAGAAGTGATTTTATTTATTAAGATAGTGAGTATATATTTGTTTATTCCTTGATTTGTGAGTATAATTTTGTTTATTTCTAGATTCTTTACTTCTAAATACTTTTCATGATTTGAGGATGGTTAATGGCGTATTTTTCGATCGTAGGATGATATGGATCTCCTTATAATATATTTGATCGCCAAGAACGTTGAGCAACACTTTGCTTTGAGAAAGACAATACTTAATGTCTTGATCTCTTTCAAAATACTCAAGATTTTATGCGATATTCGAGATGTCTTTCAAGAAAATATTGTATTTTTATATAGGCATGAGCTAGGATTTAGAGTAAAGTAACCTCCAAAAAATCACAATGGACCTTAGAGTTTGAAGACGGAATGGACTCATCATATTTTAAATTCGGTAAATTGTCGATGTCCACCGATGCTCCTACTTCAAGATTTTCTAACTACTCAGCTTTTTTATTTCAACTAATTACAAGACACATATATAGATAGTCAAGTTTAGGTTCCACTTGTAGATTATTTAACCATCTGTATACATAAGATTCTAATGGTTGTTCAGAAAATTATATGATCAGAATTATTTAATCTAAAAGATAAAGCATAATATATTGTTTAGATCTATGATGAACAGATGATGTACATAAGTTTGGGCTTATTATTCAATATAAAATGATAAAACCCACACTAGATCTAATCTAACTGAATGCTCCATAAAAGAGTGGTGTCAATATCCCACTAGTTAAAGATGTAATATTCATAAGACCAAAAAAAGGGTGGTGACAAGAATTAGCAAAGGGAAATGTTTGATTATAATACATAAAATGTACCCTTTAATTTGATCTCAGCGGGTATTTATGTCCTTAAATTTTGGGTGCGTAAAAATAGCCACTTAACCTATCATAAAATTTTGAACAAATAAACAGACGCGTTCTACGTGACAAATCTCACATAATTTGACATGTAGGATGCGTGCATCTCATGCGATTTGCCATGTAAAATGTGTGATCTACTTGTTCAACTTTTGTGATAGTTTAAAGTTGATGGTCAAGTTAATGGGCACATTTATGTATTATGCCTTTTGGGAAAATGTACATGGCGTATTAAAAAACATCAAGCACAAGAAAGACATGCATATGGTCACCCTTCTCAAAATTTTGTATATCCAAATCCCTTCCCTCTATAATCCCAAAACTAAAATATGAAACATACACGATTTTTTTTTTAACGAAGACCTCCTCTTAGATTTTTTTGAAAATGTTACGGTGTTTTAAAAGAAAAAAGACTAAATGATACACTTGATTGAATGCTAAGTTATTTATCGAAAGAAGCAGAGATCAATTCTCACTTATTAATTCTTTTCCCGAATTTTATTAACACAAAATATTTTGTATACCAGACTATCTGTTATAGTATTTTAAAATGGAAAAGTAAAAAAATATCAATTGGAAGCAAGGTAGTAGATGAACATAAATGTTATTGCTCGTTTTTTTTTTACTTCAAATTGACATGTTTTTTTTTCCAATTAATACTGAAAATATGTACTTTTCATTTAAGCAACTCTACTAGGTGCATAGTTTGGAGTTATCAACAAAGCGTTTATGACTTCACCGTATAATAAGGTGAAATTCTTCGACCAACATGAATTGTGGTGGAATGGTTGGGATCCCTTCACCTTTAATCAAAAGTCTTGAATATAAACTCTGGGTATGAAAAAAAAATCATGTAAAGAGTGCTGTCCGGGTCCTATAATGCGCAACCAAAATATAATCGGACTTCAATATGTGTACTGGACATCGAATGAATAAAAAGGTGAGATCCTTCACGATCCAATTATAAGTGGTTCCTTTTTGCAATTCTAAGAAGCTGAAGGAGGGCAAATGAAATAAAATATAAATAACCCGACATTATTGCAAGTAAACATAAGAGGTCCACGTCAAATTCTGGTTATGGTCGGTGACAGGTGTCAGTTGGATTAATATTTTATTTTATATTATAAAGGTATTGATCATATAAAAATTCACCGGCCAGTTGGATGCATATTTGTGGAACCTCAAAAAGTAAGAATCCTACAATGCATCCAAAGCTAACTCTAAATAAAGTCCTCTCCTTTACTCCCTTCGTACCACTTTACTTGTCACCCTTATAAAAAATAGATGGTCCAAAATAATTGTCATTTTAAAAATTTAAGATATAATTAATTTAATATTAAATATTGAAGAACATGTAAACAAAAAATGTGACAAGTAAAATAGTCCGAAAGGAGAATTCCTGCTCTATTCTTCCTTAATATCTCATTTATTACTTCCTCTGCTCCAATTTATGTGACACTATTTAAGATGACATAAAATTTAATAATTTTTCTTTGAAACTTTATGATCTAAAATACGCTTTTAGACTTTTATGTGGCTATAAATTATCTTATACAGAGTAAATAAATTTATTTCAAAATATATATAAAAAATAACTTTCTTTTTTAAATAAGTTAAAAAAACAAACTAATGTTACACTAATCGGGACAAAAGGAGTATCTATTAATTATCAGAAAGTTAAGGGAGCTCCTAATATACTCTTGCTCTCATGTTCGAGCCTTGAAAATAGAGAAATTCTCAATCGAAAGTATTTTTCCTTTTAGAAATGAGTCATAATACATGACACGAATATGAATTAATTAGAATAGTGGGTTCAGAAATCGAATGCTTAAAGAAAATGAAAAAGTCATTTAATATCTTAGTCAAATAAAGGAAAAAAGACAACAAGAAATGAGATTAGACCCTAAAGGAATCCAACTATCCAAGTTTATAAAAGCCATAGTACTACTCTACTCCAAAACCAAGTCTCATTCTAAGAATCAAACTCTTCTTTCCACACTTTCAAAGCAAAGTTCCAAACACCCCTCCTTTTGACAAGAAAAAAAATGGCAGACAATTACTCATCATCACAGCCTCCTTCAATTCATTTATGTTTCTTCTTTCTTGTTCTCTTCATGTTTGTAAGTATTACATGGTACATCAACTATGAGTCTATCTTTGAAGGCATTATGGATCAATTCAAATTTGTTCTCATGTTGTCTCCATTAGTCCTCCTTCTAGTTGTTCACTTACTTTCAAGCTTTGAGAAATCTTTCATGTTCATTCCTTTGCCTGAACAAGACTCATTTCATAGAGCTGGTGGTACTCCTTGGGGAGTTGGTCTTCTCCTTGTGCTTCTCCTTTTCATGATTTCTTACCACTCTGATCTTCGCGAACGATGGTTTCCTCTTCTAAGTTGAAGGATCATATATGTTATGAACGGTTATATGTAATTATCTTTTAGTCTGAGTGACGAAGACTTTGACTCTTTTGAGAGTCAAGAGGAGCATTAGCTAGAAAGAGAATCGAAGCCCTTGTATATTGTTATTGGGATGTTAAATTAGTGTTATTCTTGTTATCTTTTTCACTTAGCTCCCTTATGTTCTCCACTCTTCAATATTGAAAAGTTTGTTTTTTCATGGTTTGGTTATTTGGATTTTCTTTCTTAACAGTTGGGTTATGGATGGATGAGTAAAAATTGGTCATTTCTGGAGTGGTCAACAGTATTGGTTGAGCACATTGGAAGCTATATATATATTAGAGTACAAAAGGAAAAAGGAAATATTGGAAAAACTCAGTTTTACATTTTTAGGGTCAGTTTAAGTGCAAAATTGTTGAGAGAAGGTCTAAACAAAGTTTGTAGAATTGTGTTGAAATCTTTGAAACAGCAGAAACTTCTTGGACCCGCTAGCTATTTTTGCGGGGTCAAAACTTAAACAGTGGCACGGAGTATCTTATTCGTGCAAATCACCCGGCTTTTCCTGATAGCCCTTTGTACACTGAGCTGCTATGGTCTCACTTGTTAGGCTATCATTTTAGAGTTTCTTACTCAAGGCCCTCTATTTTGCTCTTCATTATCATCTTATCAATATACTTCTGGATCATCGATATACTTGTATAATTCCTTCATTTAAGAACCACCAAGCACATTGTTCCTTCGCACCAAAAAGAGTCATTTAAAATCTCAAGAACCTAAAGAAAAATGCAGTCAAAGACTCAAAGTAACTTCCATATAAGAATAAATCCTACTTTTCACCCTCTTAGGAAGTTTTTGTCAAGAAATAACCACATATTGGGATTAACTAGACAAGACATCATTAGCAGTATCGCAGACACTGCAAGGCAGGTACTGCAGATTTATTAAGTCAGGTTAATATTTTCTTCTTCCAGAAACAAGAAACTTTGTCAATATCTATCTGTCGGAATTGTTCTGCTTCCAACAGCATAAGTGCAGAAGACTCATATACCATATAATTGAACCCTGGAAAGGAGTCTAAGGAATTATACAAGCACATTGATAAGAGGCAGAAAAAGTGTTAGAGCTCTTTCAGAGTCTTCCCACAAAAGATTACAAACCCAATACTTTCTTTCTTTTGATGATCGAGAAATCTGTTTGTGGCCAACCCTTAGGACTAACCGCAACCTTTGAAACTCGGAGATAATGGGTCCTCCCCTCCACCTTTCTCCACTAAGATACTAGGCTTAGTCACAGGGTGCAGGGCTCGAACCCGTGGCCTATATCACAAATCCGTCAACCTTTGCCACTTGAAGAAGCTAACTCCGTACTACCTCCACCTTAGCCCCAAAAAATGGAAAATGCAAGAAATAAGACATCCAAAAAAGAAAAGCTTACTATCTCGCTAAGGTGGGAAATATCAGGACTCAGTCGAGAAGGGAAAAACTATATGCTAGATTCTAGTGTGCTGACGTTGGTAGAACAGTTTTTTTAATAACATGGCTTTACAGTAGCCTACCAGAATATGCAAGAAAGGCCAGGGCAATTTTCTCCAGATCACGAATAAGTTAAACCTAGAAATTAGTGATGAAAGCACAAAAGTCTAGAGAGAGCTAAACTAGCTTAACAAAGTCAAAGAAGATTATCTGCATCCAATTTCACAAACCAGTTAACCAGGATCTCAGTGTCACTTTTTCAGAAAACATAGCGATATCAAATGCACCAAAGATCCCGTTCCTAAAAATATCCAATAAGCCAAGATTGATCAGCTATCCATTTTCTTCACATGTTACTTGAAGATGATATTTCTTTCATGCAATGGTAATAGGCCATTGAAACATGGAGAAATCAGATGGATAGAGTAAGCACTAGTGGACTACATCAGATGGATAGAGTATTAAAACCTTGATATATAATGATTAACTTTTTTTTTGTTACATATATAGTGATTAACTACCACAAGCACCAGTGTACTACTGTACTACATAAGCTCACCTTTTCTGTAGCCTTTCTATGCTTTTATTTCTAATAACCAATAAATACTTTGGCCCTTCATGCACGTATTTTCATAAATATTTTCCTATTAAAATAGTGAAATCCCCTGGATATGGCAAGTGATAGTAAGAGCAACATGCTAACGGTTATGACAGACAAGCATGTAGTCATGTACTTTGGTAGTCTTCCTTTCAAATCCATATTTGGACATGTCTAAATGAATCCGAGAATAACTCGGTTAAAGGTACAATGACAATGTCAGTAACTAACTTTTCTTTTGATAAGTTGTCATGAACTAGCTAAGTATCAAGGTATTTATTGCGTCAAATGCCTCAAGAACAAGAATATATACGGCATCAACATGAAATACTGCTGATGCCGTCCATGTCCGGGACTCCAAGCAATGGAGGAATGTAAGAAAAGAAGCAATCTTCACAACTTCACTGAACAAACAAATGAATTCAAAAGGAAAATGTGTAGAGGGAACGGTAAAACTTATGTATATTTTATCGTCTTTTTCCTCTTTACCAAATGCAGCACACTAAATATACCTATACAAAGAGGATTCCGGGAACTAATAGGGCTTAGAACTCAATATACAGCCTCTCTACCTCCACGAGGTAGTGGTAAGGTTTGCGTACACTCTACCCTCCCCAGACCCCACTTGTGGCATTTCACTGGGTATGTTGTTGTGGTGGTTGTTGCATCCAACTCAATACTTGGAAGGAAGGCTGTGTGCAGTGTGCATGTAGACAATAATTTCAAATACATGGACACAATTTTGTAAAAGGCAAAATTAGATAAGCTTTTGCACAATATTCAAAAATAAAATTTCCATCCAACAGCTCTCCAGGGAAAAAAGACAAGGATGTCACTGAATCAAAAAATTGAAAAAAGCACACACAACTAACCGATGAGGCAGCTCCCCATAGAGTTAATTAAGTACAAACATGCACAGAGCTCTTATTGAACAGGAAAAATCTTTCCATCTGATAATATTATCCATTCCTATATTTGACAACAGACATAACTTATAAAATCTGACCTCCACATCAGAAAATAATGTCCTCATCTTTCTGTGAAGCATGGGACAGTAAGTTTTGGGCTGAACCAATTGTAATACCTCTCTTCAAAGAAATTTCTTCAGCAGCCTTCTCCTTTGCATATTGCCTGGCAGAGGCCATCTGTTTCTCTATCTCTCTCTTCTTGTAACCTTGTATCTTCTTCAGACGGAAGAAGTCTTCCCTTTCTAATTCATCAAGTTCCCCCTTGATGTAAGTGACTGTATTCTCCAACCGAGGCTTCACAACATTCTCCAAGGCATTGACCCTCCGATTTGTGGTCTTGATTGCTTCATCGAGAGTCAAGAACGATGTTTGCAGAGACGCAAGCTCAACGAGTAATTCAATAGATTTCACGTAAGCAGCACGGCAGGCTTGTACCTGTTGCCCACCTCTAGCTAACCCAGTCAGGTCATTCTTGGTCTCTCCTTCAGAAAAATGATCAAACTTGGGGAGCTTCACCCCAGCAATATTTTCCTGCCGAGATCGAACTTTAAGAGTTGCAGTCTGGACATTTTCAAGGACAACGTGCTTGATGTTCTCACCAGCAGCATACTTTGCCTCTGTCAGAGCAAAGGAGGAATTTTTCATGACATCTCCCATCGATTCCTTTGTTGATACTATTTTCTTTAGAATCTGACGGAACTGCACAGTCAAAGCATCACTTTTCTTTTTCAGCAAAGCATGGCCTCTTGTTGCTCCAACAAGGCGAGCTTTAATAACTCCAAGCATGGTTACTGTGGGGACAACAACCAAACGCTGGGTTTGCCCTGACATCTTGCCAAGCTATTTAGCTGAAAAGAAGAAGTCAGGATATAATTTCCGTAGAAAAAAATATCACTTCGATATAGAACACAAAATTGTAAATGAGAGTGTAGTTCAACATCAAAATAACACAATCAGTTGGGTTATTCATTTTCCTATAGACAAAGTAGTCCTTATTAACCTATATCCGATGTCATGAACCAAAAATTTCATTAATTTAATTTTCATGGATAACCAAAATCATCATCAAAATCATCATATCTATGCCCCACTAATGCTGATCAAAAATCCCAGAATAGAAAAAAAAAATTTTTATCAATGATGCTAATATCTATTCTTTTACACACTCATCCAATCTCAGAACGTTATTAGGCATACTGATTAGAAGTTGAAATTACATCATCAGGATGACTCATATCTCCTTTTTACTTTTTAACCAAAGTCAATAGTTATGATTACAAGAAGGGAATTTGTGAATGACTTCATAATATTGAGTATTGACTTCTCATTCCATATGGCAAAAACCCAGAATTCAATGACAAATATTTCATTGTTTTTGTCCCTTGTTAAGATAAATTATGAGGAAGGCAGATCAGTAAATCAGCACAACTTGAGAGCAATCACCATACTGGAAGAAGTAACAAGATCAGACATTAATTAATGATACAAATAAATCTAAGTCGCAGTGCATCAAGGATGTGGCCTAGTGGTCAATAAAGTTGGTTAACAACCAGTGCTGGACAGAGTTACCTGGTACGTGTTGCTGGTGGGAGGTGGAAGGTATCCCGTGGAATTAGTCGAGGAATCAAAAAAAAAATCCAAGTCGCAGTTTTTTCTTTCTTAAATGACGGTAGTGTTGTGTCAGCTTGCGCGCACCTTAACTATTCCACCTAGTACCTCCTACCACTCACCAGCACAGCTTAGGCAGAGTAAAAAAACAATTGAAACTAAATTCACAATTCAATGTCAACGATCGTTGGAAGGGGATCCATAAACTTAATAATTGCATTCCATAAACTGAATCTCACAATACAATGAAAAAATATATCATCTTTTCTTCATGATCTAATTCAATGGCAACAAATGAAAACGTAGAAAGAAAGAAGGGGACTTACAAGTAGATTTCACCGGAGAAGAAAGAGATCGATCACCACGAGATTCAGCACAAGAAGAAGAAGAGAGTCGGGTCAACTATGCAAAGCGGGGCGAAAATCCAAGTCCGAATTGGAACTGCCTTTATCATCCACATCAAAAAGAAAAAATTAAACCAAAACTATCATGTTTTTACAAGTTTTATACTTAAAAAATTATTGGAGTACCTTGTTGCGTTTCCCACTTTTAACCGGTCTAGTTTTGTCCTACTATTTTTATTATTAGGAAAAGGGTAAAAAAATATCCCTTTATTTTTATTTATTAGTTAGTTTTGCTATTCATTATAGGGTTTATTTGGTCTGAGATATAAGGTATAATAATTTTGAGATAAAATGCACGATTATTTTATCCTGCGGTTAATTGGAGGTATTTGATAACTAATTCTGAGATAACTAATCATGAGATTAATTATCCCTGATAACTTATTCCCAACCAAATGACTCCTTAAAATTAAATATACTCCTATCATTATTAAAGTATTCACTTATAACCCCCTTATTTAACGGCAACTATTAAAATGTCTTGGACGCCATGTGTATATAAATTCTAGAAAAAAATTTGCAGGCAGTGGATAATGTTCATAAACTCTCGTGTAACTTTCTTTACATGAAAATCTGAAATTTCTCCATAAATGATTATATGAACAAATATCAAGCGTTAAAATCATTGTAATAGATGAAAAAAATCAACTAAAAACCCGACAAAAAATAGAAAACAATTAAAAAAATGAATTTGTAAAACTGAGAAGTGAAATTGAAAAAAACAAAAAGAAAGGTCTTGAGATGAAAGGGTTAAATGGAATTGAAGATGGTGCTCATCATTCTAATATGTTGGTACTTTTTTTATCAGAAGATCAATAATTAACTGGGGTAAAAGTGAAGGAGGATTTATTAGGGAGTGAGCAACACAATGATGAACGAAAAAAAATAAGAAATATAATAAATATACATATGGGCTATGTCGTTCAGTTTGACATTTTAATACGAGAAACTTATATTGATATGTTATATTAAGAAAATATTTATTATTTATAGCAATATATAGTAATATTATGATAAATCTGCACTATATATTAAAAGTGAATTATGCATGCAATATAGATGTATTATAAGTGTTTTAAAATGTATTATGCTTGTTTGGTAAGAAATCAATACAATGTATTACTTATAAGTGTATTAAAGTGTGATAGATGTATTATCCATGAATAAAATTTGTATTATATGTGTTTTATAAATTGTTCATGTATTAAAACTGTATTATAAATATCCAGTGAAAAAAAAAATGTTATTGTTATAATTAGTAAATATTTTCTTAATATATGCAAAATTCATCCGTGCACCTTCTCATCACATGCCCGAACCATCTCAATCTCATCTTTCGCATCTTGTATTCCACCGAGGTCACTCCTACCTTGTCTCGGAGTGGACAAATAAAAGTGAAAATTTATTTTCTTCAACAATAGTCATATAGGTTGAGAAAATATTACAAGCTTGTATTTATCAAATTAAGAGCTAGGTTTGGATCAAACTAATGAAACCTAGCATACATTCACAGTATGATTGTTATACTATCCAGATCGACATCTTCTGCGGAGCCTCAATATTGTTGGCGTTGCTTCCTTTTCTTTTATCATTGGGTTTTTCCTTCTTCTTGATCTTACAAACTACGAAACCTTTGTACTGAACTAGCGTTGCGTCCAGATAATGATCATACAAAGAGTATTCACGTCACCATTAACATTATTTGACGATTTGTTAGTAGAGACGTACTTCAAACTTTTAACGACTTCTCGGCCTTTGCAAAGAATCTGGTGAACAAGACTGATTTCTGATAGCAAACCATTTCCCCCCTTTCTCGTGCTAGTCAAGTGAGTCTAGCCATTACTTTTAACGGTGTCGTGAGAGTTTTCTATTAGTTGAACCAAATGTGCACAAGTTCCACAAACTCAAAAGGACAAATGGTGCTCAGAGTTATATTTGGAGGATAAAGTTAAACCAACCCCCAAACATAAAGGGATAATTTTGGCCAAAAACTCTTACACAGACAAGCCTCCACATCCTACTCCAATTTCTTAGAACTGTGGGCATAAAAAGCACCCAAAAAACAATGTCCTTACAGTAGCCTACCAGAATATGCAAAGTTCAGAAAGGCCAGGGCAATTTGCTCCAGATCACGGATAAGTTTCACCCCGATAATCAGTGATGGAAGTACAAAAGTCTATACAGACTAACCTAGTTTAACGAAGCCAATGAAGATCATACACATCCAACCATCTTAATTGTCTGCATCCAACCAACTTGTTGTATACAAAAGTACACTGTTTAATAGCAGAAATACTCCTTGTTCATCACCAAATGAACTTACTGGGGAAAAAAAGAAGAGATGGCACAGCCTCTCTGCTAACAAAGACCAGCATCCAATTGTTATAATGAAACAACAGCTATTCAAATGGGCTTTGGTGTCAACAGTTTCAAAAAATGGGCTTTGGTGTCAAATGTATAGACTGGATCAGATATTATATCAGTATAGTAAGATTTTCTATTCTTGTAAATGGATCCCCAGCTGGTTTCTTTCCTTCACAGGGGTGGTTTGAGACATGGAGAACCTCTGTCTCCTTTCTTGTTCATCATAACAATGAAGGACTTCATGATATGCTGAAGAAGGACCAAGAGAAAAATTGGGTTATGGGTTTCAATGTGAGCCCAAGGATGGATAGCACAATGAAGATTTCTCACCTACAATATGCAAATGACACCCTGGTGTTTTGTGAGGCCAACAGTGATCAAGTGAGAATGCTGAGGTGTATTTTCATTCTCTTTGAAGCTATATCTGGTTTACACATAAGCTGGAATAAAAGTTTGATTTATCCCGTAAATGTGGTAAACCAGGTACATTCTCTGGCCAGCATTCTTGGTGGAAAAGTGGGGGCTCTACCTACTGTATATCTAGGGATGCCTCTGGGAGCCAAGACCAAGTCAAATGACATCTGGAATGGTACTTTGGAGAAATGTGAGAAGAAATTAGCCAACTGGAAGAGTCATTACCTTTCACTAGAGGGCAGGTTAACTTTAATAAACTCTATCCTAGAAGCCATGCTTACTTACTTGATGTCTTTGTATCCTATTCCAGTTAATGTGCTCAATAAGTTAGATACTCTTAAGAAGAAATTTCCTATGAGAAGGTAACAACAACATACCCAGTGTAATCCCACAAGTGAGGTCTGGGGAGGGTAGTGTGTACCTTACCCCTACCTTGGGAGGTAGAGAGGCTGTTTCGATAGACCCTTGGCTCAAGGAGAAGCTTATCAAAGCAGTTCGAAAAAGAAATAAGGGAAGTCAAGAAATCATGACAAAATACTATAGGAAGCATGACAAAGCATTCCGAAGAAAAAAAAAGGAACAGTAACTACAACAAAATAGTGCAATTGGCTAATAAGTAAGATAAGTATAATATTTTTGAATAATCAGTATATAGCCGTCAACTAAAACCTATTTCATGTTTAATGTCCTGACTAAATGCTAACACGAAGATGCAAAGAAACTTCACAGTTAAATCTGTCTATAAGGAGTTCAATACTTTTTTTTTAATAACCGTGGTGTCCGGGTCAGCTTTCACGCACCTCGACTAATTCCATGGGATACCTGCCACCTGCCACCAGCAACATATACCAGGTAACTCTGTCCACCAAGGCTAGGACAGACGGGATGAATCACCTTTTGTCTTTGCTGAGATTTGAACCTGAGACCTCATGTTCTCGACCCACTTCATTGACCACTAGGCCACACCCTTAGGTGCAGTAAGGAGTTCAATACTTCCAATAGTATAATCGAAGTGTGGCCTTGGAAGTTGATATAGAACTCATAGAAGGTGAAAATACCATACAAGGTCCTCTAACTAGCAGCCAGGTGAAGCATGCTAGCAGTTCTCACTCAGGACAACCTCAACAAGAGAGGACTTCAACTACATCCAAGATGTTATCTTTGTGGAGAGGAGGCAGAGATGATCTCTCATCTTTTTTTTGCATTATAAAATGACTATACAATTATGGAGAATGTTTCTCAGTTAAGGGGAGTCAGTTGGTCTATGTCTAGGAACATTGTGGATATGCTAGCTTGCTGGAATAGAGCAGGTGCCAATCCACTTCAGAAGGAGAGATGGAAGGTTGTCCCTGCTTGTATTTGGTGAACAATGTGGGAAGAAAGGACAAAGAGATGCTTTGAAGACAAAGCAAGTCATATCCAGAAGATAAAGTTGAAGTGCTTGGTGCTTTTGTATTTTTGGTGTAAGGAACTTGTGTAGAAGACCATGAATTAGTTTTTGATTTTTAGATTCCTTGTAGATGATAGAGTTGTGTATTTTGGTCCCTTTCCGAGTCCTGTAATTATGGATGATTATACAGTCTTTCTATAGTCTTTATATATAAAAGAAAGACTTCGGATGAACTATGAAGACAGGCATAAGAAAAAGTCTGACAATGCCCAAGACGTCTGCAATACTCCTATATTCTAAGCATTAGTAAATTAGGATTCAATTTACTGTTCTTACAAGCATCAAATAGCGGTTGAAAGCATTCTTTCACCTTCTTTATTTGGCTAGGAACTTCTACCCCTGGAGGTTGCTGTAATATCAGGGGAATTGACTCTTTCTCAAACTCTTGGCTTTTCCTATCAACAACTTTTGCACTCCTATTTCCTCCTTAGCTCTTTAGTCGTCAATCTTAATCTATCATTACTCCATTATCCATAAATTTTTGTGCACTTCTAACTTTAGAAGGACAAATTGTTCAAATTGTAATTGAATTTGTGTCGTTGTTTGGCTTTAAATTTAATGTGTCACCAGAAAGATAAGAATCTCGGAAAATGTAGGTTGGATATGATTTCCACTCCAAAAGTGCAAAATGTCTTTACAAATAATTTAACTACGATCTCAATGTCCCTTTTCAGTAAGTACAGCAATACCAACTGCACCAAAGGTCCAGCTCCTAAAAATATCCTATAACCAAGATTAATCAGCTATCCTTCTTCTTAACATATTGCTTTTAGATGGTATTTCTTTCATACGATGGTAACAGGCCATTGAAACATAGAGAAATCAGATTGATAAGAGTATTAAAATCTTGATATTAGTGATCAACTACCACAAGCACCAAGTGTACTACATATCTCACCTTTTTCTGTAGCCTTCCATGCTTTTATTTCTAATAACCCGTGGGCCGTGAATACTTTAGCCCGTCATGCGCTTAGTTCCAAGACATTGAAAGTAATACCGTATTTTCTTATCGATTTCCTATTCGAATCCCAGAATACCCTGGATATGGCAAGTGATAGGAAGAATAGCATGCTAACGATAATGACAGGACGTGCACGTACTCTGGTGGTCTTCCTTTCAAATCTAAATTTGGACAAGTCTAAATGATGGCACTACAGTCACGTCCCTAACTATTTCCTTTTGATAAGTTTGTCATGAACTACTAAATATCATGGTATTTATTGCATCAAAGGCCTTAGAACAGGTATATACACTGCATCAACATGAAATATAGCTTGTCCACATACATGACACAATTTTTAGAACAGGTAAAGAAGGAAGGGAATACTATCAAATACATGACACAATTTTTGTTTTATTTTTGATAAAAAAATACATGACACAATTTTGTGATAGGCAACAAGAGAATAAGCTTGTCCACAATATGAGCAAAAATAAAATTTCCAATCAACAGGTCTCCAAGAACCAATAGCCAAGGATGTCACTGAATAAAAAGATAGCAAAAAACACACAAACTGGCCAATGAGGCAGCTACCTATAGAGTTCATTAGGTACAAACATGCAAAGGAACTCTTATTCAGCAGGAAAAATCTCCATCCGATAATATTATCCATTCCTATATTTGACAACAGACATAACTTATAAAAGCTGACCTCCACATCAGAAAATAATGTCCTCGTCTTTCTGTGAAGCATGGGACAGTAAGTTTTGGGCTGAACCAAGTGTAATACCTCTCTTCAAAGAAATTTCTTCAGCAGCCTTCTCCTTTGCATATTGCCTGGCAGAGGCCATCTGTTTCTCTATCTCCCTCTTCTTGTAACCTTGTATCTTCTTCAGACGGAAGAAGTCTTCCCTTTCTAATTCATCAAGTTCCCCCTTGATGTAAGTAACTGTATTCTCCAACCGAGGCTTCACAACATTCTCCAAGGCATTGACCCTCCGATTTGTGGTCTTGATTGCCTCATCGAGAGTCAAGAAAGATGTTTGCAGAGATGCAAGCTCCACAAGTAATTCAATAGATTTCACATAAGCAGCACGACAGGCTTGTACCTGTTGCCCACCTCTAGCTAATCCAGTCAGGTCATTCTTGGTCTCTCCTTCAGAAAAATGATCAAACTTGGGGAGCTTCACCCCAGCAATATTTTCCTGCCGAGATCGAACTTTAAGAGTTGCATTCTGGACATTTTCAAGGACAACGTGCTTGATGTTCTCACCAGCAGCATATTTTGCCTCTGTCAGAGCAAAGGAGGAATTTTTCATGACATCTCCCATCGATTCCTTTGTTGATACTATTTTCTTTAGAATCTGCCGGAACTGCACAGTCAAAGCATCACTTTTCTTTTTCAGCAAAGCATGGCCTCTTGTTGCTCCAACAAGGCGAGCTTTAATAACTCCAAGCATCGTAACAGTGGGGACAACAACCAAACGCTGGGTTTGCCCAGACATCTTGCCAAGTTACTTAGCTGAAAAGAAGAAGTGAGAATACAATTTCCATAGAAAAAAATATCACTTCGATATAGGACACAAATTTGTAAATGAGAGTGTCGTTCAACATCAAAATGACACTATCAGTGGGTTTTTCATTTTCTTATAGACAAAGCAGTCCTTATTTACCTATATCCGATGTCATGAAACAAAAATTTCATTAATTTAATTTTCATGAATAACCAAAATCATCAGATCTATGCTGCACTAATGATGATCAAAAATCCCAGAATAGAAAAAATATTAATTATCGACAATGCTAATATCTATTCTTTTACACACTCGCCCAATCTCAGAATGTTTTTAGGCATACTGATTGATTTGCATTCAAGAAGCACTCTAGATAAATTATGACGCTTAAAGTGCAAATGATTAGAAGTTGAAATTTTATCATCAGAACGACTCATATCTCTTTTTACTTTGTAGCCAAAGTCAATAGTTATGATTACAAGCAGGAAATTTGTGAATGACTTCATATTATTGAGTATTGACTTCTCATTCCATCTGGCGGAAGCTCAGAATTCAATGATAAATATTTCATTGTTACATCGTTTTGTTTTTTCCCTTATTAAGAGAAGTAATCAGGAAGGAAGAGCAGTAAATCAGCACAACTTCAGAGCAATCACCATACTAGAAGAAGTAACAAGATCAGACATTAATTAATGATACAAATAAATCCACGTTGCAGTTTGTTTCTTAAATGACGGTAGTCTCGAGGCCAGCGTGCGCGCACCTCAATTATTCAACCTAGTACCTCCTACCACCCACCAGCACAGGCTTAGGCAGTTCCCCAGAAATAGCTTGAAAGTTAAAATCGTAAGCTCTAGATTTCGGGGGTTTCAGCTATATCAGAACACAAAGAACTGATCTTTTTGCTCTTTTTGTTTTACCAGAAAAGATTGTTTTATCAGGAAATGGGACACTACACAGAAAAGATTGTTTTATCAGGTAATGGGACACTACGCATTCATGGAGCAGAGCAAAAAAACAATTGACACTAAATTCACAATTCAATGTCAAAGATCGTTGAAAGGGGATTCATAAAGTTAATATTACATTCCATGAACTGAAACTCACAATACAATGACAAAATATCATTATTTTCATGATCTAATTCTCTTTTAACAATACCCAAATTAATGATGTGAATGCGTATATAACTAGTAAGAATCACAAATGGGTAAGATTGTAAACCAGCACAAACTTGAGACCAATCACCACACTGGAAGAAGCAACAAGATTACACATTAACTAAATAATGGTACAAATAAATCCAAGTTGTGGGTTTTTCTGATGCATTTGAAGTAATGATGTGAATCAGGGTTGTTTTATTTAAAATCAACTGTCAATCAAGTATTTCTGCTACTGGAAATGACTTGAAAATTAAGACCATAAGCTCTAGATTTGGGGGTTTCCGCTATATCCTTTTTATTTATTTTAACCAGAAAAGATTGTTTCATCAGGTAATGGATACACTAAACGCATTCAATTGAAACCAAATTCACATTTCACCATCAAAGATCATTGAAAGGGGATCCATAAACTTAATATTTGCATTACATAAACTGAACTCACAACACAATGTAACGAAATTCATCTTTTATTTGTGATCTAATTCCCAAAAATACAACTTTTTGGAGCCAAATTCATCACATGATAAGCAAACAAACAAACAGGCGTATATAGCTTGTAAAAATCAGAAAGAAGTATCAACAAATCGAAGTTCAGAATTCAACATTCCAACAAATGAAAACCCTAGAAAGAAGTTGACTTACAAGTAGATTTCGCCGGAGAAGAAAGAGATCGATCACCACGAGATTCAGCGCAAGAAGAACAAGAAGAAGAAGAAGAGAGTGGGGGGTAAACTGTGCAAAATTGAAAACTTTTGGGGCGAAAATACAATTGCAATTTCAGACCGATCCGGAATTGGCTATTATGCCTCTATCATTGACAATTTGACATTACTGTGGAAATTTCGGGATTAACTCATTATTTTGGAAGTTTTCGGACAATAAGAACGTTTTATTTTTTTAGATTTTAAACCTAATTAGATTTTAAAAAAATATTCATCATAATTTAAATGAAATATGTAATTCATAAAAAGGATCTGATAATGATTATTTAATACAAGAAATGTCAACCAATTGCTGATTTACCTCAATAATAGCTTATGTTTAAAGATTGTTGATATTGAAAAAATTAAATTATCGAGAGAAGTAATCAATTTAAATATATTTTCAAAATATATAGAGTTGACGATAATTTAGTGATATGCGCATTTAGAGGAAAACACTTAAGGAAATTTTATTACAAATTTAAATGTAATAGAGATATTTGGAACTCACTCATCTAGTCAAAATATTTACGTGCAAGAATTTTTTTAAAATGTTATGAAATAATATAGTAAGAATAAAGTAGAAAGGAGAAAGAGTTTCTTATTTTCTTGGGGGATGAATTACAATGAAAAAGAAACTTTTTATTTATTATCTTTCAAGTTACTAATTCCAATCATTTTGAAAAATTAATCATAGTTATATTTTAATTTTTAAGTGATCTGATATTATATAAAAATTAAATTCAATATAGGGTGAAGTAATTAATTAGAATAATTAGAACTTAAGAGTATCCAATAACTTATAATATATCATTGTTAGATGTTACACTTTGCTTTTTCAAATAGTCGCAAAAGTCGTGTCATTTTTCTTTTTGTTCATTTGTTGTTATTCTCTACGTGCCTGTCCTCAATAATATTATTGGTACGACTTTTCCCATAGAGTAACTTAATTTTAGTATTATGAAAAACTCAATTTTAGTATATGCCTAAAGGGAATCCAAAGCTTCATTTTTTTGTTGGCCTTTGCTAATGTCTTTTGTCTATAGTCTTTTGCTTTATCTCCATCTACACATAAAGCTTTTGTTAAGAACAAAAATGATTCCCTTTCCTTTCATTCACATCATTTACTCTTTTTTGTGCTAGATTGATCAACAAGACTCCTCCCCACTTGACTATAATAGTTTTAAAACATGACTAGTTTCTCATTGGAAAAAAAGAAATCATCAAAGACGATATTAAAGAAAGTATACACGTTAATTAATAAAAGTTGATAGCCTTAAACCACATCTACACAGATAATATAATATTGCATAATTTCAATCACAACATTTTGTATCTTCTCAAATTATTTTATGGATATGCATTTTTATTTGCTCGATATATCTTGAAATTTCAGTCACAACATCAAAAATAAAATTCTTGAAATTTTTAACTTTATTATTGTCAACCTAGCTATAGTATATCTTTTGTTTCTTTTTGTCTTTTAATTTACTTTAACCATTTGTTAAAGTGAAAAGCAAAAGGCTCTAGCATGTTAAGGTAGTTCAGGAATCTCTTAATTTTTTCTTACATTTAGAAGAAATTTTTATTTGCAATATGAATTCAAGTAATTATATACATGTAAAGGAGAAAGATCATAAACTCTTATAAAAGCATAACTCATAGAAAGATGGGGAAAATGCAAAGAAAAACAAGTGTCTTTTCACACCTGCATCCCCAACCAAAAAAAAGGTAAGAAAGAAAGAAGAAGAAAAGAAATTAGAAAGAAACCTCAAAATTTGTTAATTAATTTGTTCTCTTTTTAAATGAAAACAAACTAGTTCTTAACCATTTTATGGAGTTTTAAACATCCTACTAGGATTACATGATTTGGACATGAAAAAACAGTAAGAATATGAAGAAAAAAAACATTTGATAATTAAGACTGGAGTAAGTCAGGACATTGTTGGTTTTGATCATTATATCTTGATGATGAGTGAATTATTCCAAAGAACATTCTCACACATAAAGACACAATTCTACTGCAACATTAAGGTAAAGCTGTAAATTAAAGTTTGGGAACAAAAGCCATTTTCTAAAGCTAAAGGCCCCCTCTCTGTGTCATTTTTTCATCTATTTCCCTTTGAAAACTCAATGGTATATCATAATATATATAAATGGTAGCTAGAGTGATATTTAACATTAATCGAGTGTAGTATATATGAAAAATAAACCTATAGGAATTGGAAAATTAAGATATACCAATAATTGACTTGTTAATAACATGTGATTTGGTGTTACTAAATTACTAATTGAAGATAGATACACACAAGTCTCAAACAACCGTCGACATGTAAATAAAGTAAAATAGAAAAACAATGAAATATACACACAAATTATGAACACCGTCATATGACATTAAACATAAAAATTAAGAGAGGCATGCACAAGTCACGTGCACTCGGTCAAAGCAAACACCGTCATATAAAATAAAAACAGAATCCATATTTATATTTTTATTGAGCACTAAAAAGGCTTGATGGTACACTTGGTAAAAAGCTTAGTTATTTACCAAGAAGTAGAAGAATTAATTCCCACTTAATGCCATTTAAATAAATATATATATATATATATATATATATGAATAAATTATTGAGCACCTTAAATTTGGTAGTACAATATGCTAAAGGGGATCTAAAGCGTTTTTTTGGTGCTGGGATTTGCTAATATCTTTGCGGCAAGGACACAAATAGTCAGACGGCCGAAATAAATCTCAGTAAATAGCTAAGGGATTAAAAATCCACTTTCTAGCCAATTAGCGAGCGCTGGAGTCGCAATACATATTCTATACAATAATGATACAATTTCTATACACATTTTATATACGATAATTATACAGTTTCTATACACATTCTATACAGATACATATTATATACAACAATTATACAGTTTCTATATATATCTTATACAGTTTCTATAGAAATCTTATACATATGCATATCCTATACAACAATTATATAGGTTCGATACATATTCTATACATGATCAGCGCGTGGAATTTAAATAGCCGAGTGGCTATATAATGACATTATTTTAAAAAGACTATTTTTGGTGAAATTACTTTGACCGAGTGACCATGCTATGTTCTTTTCACGATATCATCTTTTGTCTAAAGTTTTTCTATTTATCCATCTCCATTTACACATAAAAGCTCTGACCCAAAACTAAACTAATTCATATTCGCCTCGTATACGATCCATCATTAAGAGGGAAACACTCCTTATCAAGAATATCTCCATTACTATATACATATATTGCATAATTTTAATTAGTGGCTAAATGATCTTCTTCTTCTTTTATGTCTCGACTTTCATGGTATTCTATGCATCATTGCTCAGCATTCCATTTCAATTAATTTTTTTACAAGTCATTTATGAAGGGATCAAGTATATGCTAAAACGACCTAGAACATATATCCAAATTATTATAAGAGACATTAGTCTAGAGTGGATTAGCCAGTTCTAGATATGTTCAACTTTTTAGTAATTAGAGGTCTTTTTTTTTTGTCTCCACAACTTTCTTAGTGAGGAAAATGGTGGATGAGCATTCATCAAAAGGCACAAATAAAAGACAAGTTATTGGTACAAAAGACAATTTATGTGTTAATAAGTGAACATGCCACAAATCACTTTTTTGGCTATATTCTTTAGCACTTTCAACAAGGCTGACCTCCAACTAATATTCTATTGAAAATTAATTGGCTTTTATTGTCAACCTATTCCCTTGGTTCTTTTTCTCTTTTGCAAAAGTAAAAATACACAAAAATGGAAAAAGGCTCAAACATGTTAGAATAAGGTGGTAAAGGAATCCCTTTACTCACATTTACAAAATACATTTATTTTAATTTGCAACAGATTTTAAAGTAAATTTATATATAGGGGAAAATATTGATGTCTTAAAGAAGTAGAAGTTATGGAAAGATGGGGAAAATGCAAAGCAAAAATGCCTCTTTCTCTATCTCCACGCACCCAAAAGGATAAGAAAAAGAAACCTCAAATATATTTGCCTTTGTTAAAGCTCAAAAAATAAATTTATCCTAAAGAAACTTTGTTTGAAAGACCAATTAAAAGAGATTGAACTTGAAAAGAAGGAAAAAAAGAAGAAGCATATTTTCAATTGGGAATGGACACCATTTTTTCAATTTATTTATCCTTGATATATGTTACAAATTAATCTAGTTATGTCATTTGCTAATTGTCCACTAAATTGAGAAAGATCAAACTCTATTTAAAGCTGAAATAATCATCAATCTTACACTGAAAAGAAAAATATATTTATATTAGATAAGTGAGGAAATTGTTGGTTTTTCTCATGATGAGGTACTTGATGAGTAAATTATACATTGGGAGTATACCAAAGAACATTGGGACAACTACACAAATGCCCTTTAAAGGGAGTGACTTTGTATTTTTGCCCCTCATAAAAATGGTCTTACAAAAATAGTCTTCCTTGTTTTTTTATGTATAGAGCAACTACTTTTTTGTCCCTCTACACCTCAAGTATTTTTAAATAACTCTCAATGCTCATTTGTCTCTCAACTTTTATATATATTTCTTTTTTTCTTTTCTTTTTTTTCTTTCTATTTTTTTTTTATTTTTATTTCTATTTTTTTTTCTTTTTTTCTCAACCTTTATTTTTCTTTTATTTTTTGTTTTATTCTTTCTTCTACGTTTTTTTTTTTTTTTTTTTTTTTTTTTTTTTTTTTTTTTTTTTTTTTTTTTTTTTTTTTTTTTTTTTTTTTTTTTTTTTTTTTTTTTTTTTTTTTTTTTTTTTTTTTTTTTTCTTTTCTCTTCCTTTATGTTTTGTTGTCTTTTTTTTTCTTCATTTTTTTCTTTTTTTCTCAATATTTATTTTTTTCTCTCAACTTCTATTTTTTTATTTTTTCTTTGGTTTTTAATTTTTCTTTTCTTTTTTTTTAATCAATTTTTTTGACCTTTATTTTTTTTATGAGATGTTCTATAATTCTTGCTTTAGAGGCAAGACTTAGCCCAAAAACTTTCAAACAACAAATTACGCCCATGAGCAAGACTTGACACTAGTATATTGTATCTTGATTTATAAAATGTTTTATAACACTTGCCTCAGAGGCAAGACTTAGCCCAAGGACCTCTAAAAAAATACAAGTTACGCTCCATGGGCAAGAGTTCACACTACTTCATTATGTCTAAATTTATGAGATACTCTATAACTCTGACTTAGCTCAAGGATTTTCAAACAACAAGTTATGCCCCACGAGCAAGACTTGACACTACCTCATTGTGTCTTGATTTATGAGACATTCTATAACTCTTGCCTTAGAGACAAGACTTAGCCCAAGGACTTTCAAACAACAAGTTACGCCCCATGGGCAAGAGTTGACACTATCATATTGTGTTTGATTTATGGGATGCTCTATAACGCTTGCCTAAGAGGCAAGACTTAGCCCAAGGACTTCCAAATAACAAATTACGCCCCATGGGCAAGAGTTGACACTACCACATTGTGTCTTGATTTATGCGATGCTCTATAACTCTTGCCTTAGAGGCAAAACTTAGCTCAAAGACTTTCAAACAACAAGTTACGCCTCATTGGCAAGAGTTGACACTAGCACATTATGTCTTGATCATGAGATGCTCTATAACGTTTGCCTTAGAGGCAAGACTTAGCCCAAGGGCCTCCCAAAAAATAAGTTATGCCCCATGGGCAAGAGTTAACACTACTTCATTGTGTCTTAATTTATGAGATGCTCTATAACTCTTGCCTTAGAGGTAAGACTTAGCTCAAGAATTTTTCAAACAACAAGTTATGCCCCACGAGCAAGGCTTGACACTACCTCATTGTGTCTTGATTTATGAGATGTTCTATAACATTTGTCTTAGAGGCAAGACTTGTTCCAAAGGACTTCCAAACAACAAAGCACGCTCTTAAGTTTACTTCGATTTCAAAGAAAGAAGATCTTCTTTGCGGATTATCCAACTTTTTTTGTTCATTAGCAAAAAATAATAGAGGTTAAGAAAAAAGAAAAAAAGAGAAGAATAAAAGAGAAAAGAAAAAAAAAAAGTTGAGAAAAAAAAGAAAAAAGAGAAAAAAAATAAAGGTTGAGAAAAAAATGAACAAAAAAAAGTTAAGAGAAAAAAAGAAAATAAAGGTTGAGAAAAAAGAAAACGAGAATTAAAAAAAAATTGAGAAAAAAAAAATAGGATAAAAAATTAAAAAGATAAAAGAAAAAAGAAAAATGAAAATTAAGAGTTGAGAGACAAATAAACATGGAGAGTTATGGTGTAGAGGGGCAAAAATATATATGTTCTATACATAAAAAGGAAGAAAGGGTATTTTTTAAAGACTTTTCTAATGAGGGGCATAAATTGAAGACCACTCACTTTTGAGGACACTCCATGTAATTTCCTGAATAACATTCTCTTACATAAAAAGACCCAATTCTACTGAAACTTAAAGCTAAAGTTTAAAGTTTGAAAACAAATTAAAGCCATTGTCTAAAGCAAAAGGGCCCTATTCTTATTCATATTCCAATCTCTTCGTGTGTGCCATTATTTCCTCCTTATTAACTTGTTATGCCTTTCATTTATACTAAGATTGGCTATTTTATTATATTCCAGTCTAATACTCCATCTGTCTCACTTTATATGACTCACTTTCCTTTCTAGTCACTCACAAAAAGAATGACACATTTCTACATTTAGTAACAATTTAACTTTAAAAAATATCAATTTTACCCTTAATGAATTGATTTACAACCACACAAATATCTAAGACTCATTTTAGACCACAGGTTTCAAAAGTCTTCCTTTCTTTCTTAAACTCCGTGCCAAGTCAAAGTAACTCATATAAATTGGGACGGAGGGAGTAATAAACAGTGATGTTCATCTTCGGAAAATAATTAATAGCATGTAAAGTTCCCTGGAAAACGATACTCCTGACCAATTTGAAGTAAGTGTGACAGGTAAACAAGAAAACAAAATGAAATATTAAACAACAATTAAGTCAAAACTTGATGGGTCAAGGACAATTCTTTTTTTGGACAAGGACAATATTAGTGCGGAGGGATAGAATTTGGGACTGGTTAAGAGTGGCTTCGGTGAGGATAAGATGCGGGAAGCGAGATTGAGATGATTTGGGTATGTGCAGAGGAGATGTATGGATGTCCCAGTATAAAGGTGTAAGACATTGGCTATGGATGATTTCAGGAGAGGTAGAGATAGTCAAAGAAGTATTAGGGAGAGGTAATTACTGATTAGACAGGAGATGACACAATTTTATCTTACCGAGGACGTGACCATAGATAGGAGGTTGTGAAGGACACAGATTAAGATTAGAAGGTTAAAGAGCGTTGTCTCGCTTATCTTGCCATACTAGTAGTCATAGCATTAGTAATTCTGTAGTTTCTTATCCCTCGATTTCTGGTACTATGTGTTCTTTCTTGCATTTTGATTATAGTATTATTTTATTGTAATTACTATTCAGAATGATTTATCATGCTTTCTGTAGTATTTTGTCATGGCTTCTTCACTTTCGTTATTTCTTTTGATGTTATGCTTCGAACAGTTTTTTCTTGAGCAGAGGTTTTACCGGAAACAACCTCTCTCAGGGGCGGACCAGCTATGTGTATTTTTGTGGTACTCCGGCACCCATTAAATCCGACGCAGACTAGGTATAATTATATAGGAAATGTATGAAAATTGGGGTAAGACTTTAAAAAGGTACCCACTATCCTTAAATCCTGGGTCCGCCACTGACCTCTCCACCTTCAAGATAGAGTACATTCTACTCTCCTCAAACTCCATTTTGTGAGATTACACCGAGTATATTATTGTTGTTATTGACAATATTAGTATATGACTTAATATAATAGAGTTAGAAGTGATAATTAATTGAGTTTAAGCTTAGGAAGTCACTTTTACTTGTTGCAGCAAGGTAATATTTTATTTCTTTTAATATTATAAATTTCTTATTATAAGGAGGTTAGTATTCTTTGAGTAAGCTAATACCGTAGGAAAAAAAATTCCACCAAGAATGTATATAAAAATTAAACTCCAAAGTTAAAATTATATTTACTCCATTTCTGTTACATTATTCAACTCTGCACGGAAAGAGAAAAGTAAAAGTAAGAGCAGTGTCGGCTTCATGCCTATCTTTTGCTTTTACTTTTGTTTAACTCTCTTTTCAGCTCTCAAACAGTCACTTTGTTTTCCTTTATAGCAAAATTATATTCACAAATCCCCCCCCCCCCTCCCTACCCCCCCCCCCCCACACTAATTAGTTCCCAAAATTCCTCTTACATAACTCCACAAACTTCATCACCATTTCTCTATCTCTTCTTCTTCCAATATTCCATTAATTTCCAACAACCAATTGTCAAACATGGAGATATTGTCACAAATCTGGTCCTTCTTAGGCCTTTTAACAGTTCTCCAAAACGTCTTGCCTACTCAGTTTGTATCTTTGCTTCACTCTTCCTATGAATCTATTCAAGATTTCTTCAGCCCTTATTCCTACTTTGAAATCCCTGAATTCAACGGCTATTGTGGCGTTGACGTTAACGATCTTTATCGACACGTAAACCTTTACTTGAACTCCATTAATTCCTCTTCCACTTGCCGTCGTCTTACCCTCTCTCGCTCTAAATCTTCAAACCGCATTTCCTACACCGTGGCGCCTAATCAGACGGTCCACGACATTTTCCGCGGCCACCACCTTTCTTGGACGCATCAGGTCGATAGCGTTCAGGATTCTGTTGAGGAGAAGCGTAGCTTCACCCTCAAACTTCCTAAACGCCATCGACTCGAGCTCCTCACCCCTTACCTCGAGCAGGTAACTGCTCGAGCTGAGGAGTTCGAGAGGGTTTCTCGTGAAAGGAGGCTCTTCACTAACAACGGTCACGGTTCGTATGAATCTGGCTGGTCTTCTGTCCCCTTTCGCCACCCTTCCACGTTCGAGACGCTCGCTCTCGAGCCGGAGCTGAAAACGCAACTCATGGATGACCTAACTGCATTTTCGGAAGGGAAAGAGTTCTACCACAAAATCGGACGTGCATGGAAGCGTGGCTACTTGCTATATGGACCTCCAGGGTCAGGAAAATCAAGCCTCATTGCCGCCATGGCGAACTTCCTTTGCTACGACGTGTATGATCTCGAGCTCAGCAAAGTCTCAGACAACTCTGAACTCAGAGCTTTACTCATACAAACAACGAATCGATCCATCATCGTGATTGAGGACATCGATTGTTCTATTAACCTAACGGGCGATAGGATGGCAAAAACGATGAATAACCGAACAATGCACAAGAAGAATCGCCATGTCATCAGCGATAATGCTGAAGACAACGGACGTGTGACGTTATCGGGCTTGTTGAACTTCACCGACGGGCTATGGTCGTGTTGTGGAGAAGAGAAGGTGATAGTTTTCACTACAAATCATAAAGACAATGTAGACCCGGCGTTGGTTAGATGTGGGCGAATGGACATGCACGTTAGCCTTGGCACGTGCGGGATGCATGCCTTCAAGGTCTTGGTGAAGAATTATTTAGGGTTGGACTCGCACGTGCTGTTCGACGTGGTGGAGAGCTGTATAAGGTCAGCTGGGACCCTCACGCCAGCTCATATCGGAGAGATATTGTTGAGGAACAGGAGGGATGCTGATGTGGCGGTGAAGGCCGTGTTGACCGCCATGCAAGCGAAGATATTGGGTGCTGACGTGGATGCAGTGGAGGGGGGACACGAGTACGATGACATGGCAAGGACGCCGGAGAGCATAGGTAGGAGGTTGATGGAGTCCCCGGATAATTGGCCGGAAGGTTCACCGGAGAAAAAGAAGAAGAAAGAAGGGTCAACTCGGGATAAAAATGTCAAATTCTTAGTAAGACTTAGATCGTTGACCAAGTCTGACTCAGGAAGAAGGTAATTAATGTAATTAATGGATGTTTATCTAACTCATTTTAAGTTAGGTCAATCTGTTAATCATGTGTGGCTAAAATGTAATATGTGTTCAAGTATATCTAGTACTACGTACCACTCTTTGAAATGGAAGTTTTGGCTGGATTTGGCTATCCTATTTATTTAGATAAGGTGGTATTCGCTTTAGGGAACATTGAGATATTATATTTCAATACAAGTCAAATTAGTAATAAAAGAAGTACCTAGTAGTGTCACTGGAAAGGCATCATGCTACCGTCCAAATTATAAATCTTAACAGAAGTATATATGTAGAATAATAGATCAAAGAGATTATAAGTAACCTTGACCTTAGCTGAACCTAAAGGTCAAGAAACATAAATGGTTATTTTGGGAGAGAAGTACAATACGGTAATATTATAAGAATTAAGAAGAGGCATATGTAGAAGAATAATTCCTACTATTGTTAATTGGAAAAAAAAAAAGGCAGAAGAGCTTTGCCAACTGGCAGTCTGGCCCTGGGCCACAGTAGTGGGATTCATCACTAACTAATGTGGTGAGTAAAATGATTTTACAACGAGAGGAGTTGTTCGAATTAGAAGTATCCTTCATTTTTAAATCTCAATTTGATTCATCTAAGGAGTAAAAGGGTGGGAGCTTCTAGGTAGGAATTAAAAAAAAAAAGAGTAGATTACTTTACTTTTCTTGATTATGAATACATTGATTTATTGAAGGTAGCTGCGAAAAGCTAAGTGTAAAGGTCGTTTGGTACGAGGATGAGATAAACAAGAATAGCAGTTAATCGCATTGAAAACGACGAATCACACTCTGAAAGGAGGTTCCCTCCCAGTAGATGTAGAGCAAGGCGTGATTGTTTTGTCACCCTCCAATCGCCCCCTTTTCACCTCTAAGTAGTGGTGTTGGTGTGTCTCGTTGCAAATTCTAGTCAATCCCTTTCCTGAACCATAGATGGTTTGAGAAAATAATCTCGGGTTAGCTAATACCTCAAATCAAATCTGAGATAAAGTTAATCGGACCCAACTTAGAAAAAAATAAAGTTGTTACTGTTAGTGCTACTAGATTAACGCTGTAAAACGCTTGGAAACTTTTTTGACAAAAAGAAGTTGTACAAAAATTGTAACCAATTGAAATTACTATAAACTTGAAGGAAATGACAACGCTAAAAATGTCTTGTGTGGAATTTTTTAAGTAATACTCACATATTGGGCTTATCCGTTTATATTAGGAAAAATTACGAGACATAGAATATTGAAGGGCTTAATTACGGAATATGGGTTAACTTTCACATAATTATATTTTAGGAAAAACTATGTAATTAATCAAATATCCTTACCATAACTACATAATATCCGACTATTTTAAAATAATTACACATATCTCACTAGATTTTAATTTCGTAACAAAAGGTGTATCTCAACACATCTCTATTAATTCGCCCCATATCACTCCTTCCCCCAAATCTCTCCATCTCTCTATCTCATGTTCAATAGTAATTTTTCTCTCTCTATCAAATATTCTACCAGATCAAAGCTCTCCAAATCACGGTCTAAATTTCTCTCCCACTCCAACACGATCTTCCACCAATTCTAAATCAATCCAAAACTTCCATCTTCAAGGTTTGTAACTGATTTTACATATACTACTTATATTATGTATCTGGATGTGTTTAGTTCTAAGTTCTCTTCTTATTCAATCCAACACTCCAATTTTCACACGATTTTTCTTTATTTTTTCAAAAATATTTACAACTTCTCGTTAAAAGTTGAAAATCTCTTTTTGTTCTCTAATTGATGATGTAGCTTGAAACCTCTTTTTGTTCTCTAATTGATGATGTACCTTTCTTTTTTGATAGTTGTTCAAATATTTACACTTGAAAACCTCTTTTTGTTCTCTAATTGATGATGTAGCTTTCTTCTTTGACAGTTGTTCCTGAATTTTGTACACACGCTAACATAGATGTCAATGGGTGGTTTTTGATTCGGGTTCAAGACTAATCCCAAGTGAATTTTTGGTTTGAGGTGGTGGTGGATGATTCGTCCGCCACCATGTCAATGACGGTAGTTATTGAACGGTGGTGTTCGATGTGCATCTATGCACGAATTTGAGATACGGACACGTGTATCATTTGATGAATATTACTTGTCAATACCGGATACATGTATGGGATACATCAAATTAGTACTGCATACATATAAACATATACATGAAATCACCTATTGGATACATATAAACAGAGTAATAGAAATCACGGGATACATCAAAAGAGTACTGGATACATGTATAGGATACATCAAAAATCACGGGACACATGTACTGGATACATCAAAAATCACGGGATACATAAAAAATCACAGGATACATGTACGGAATACATCAAATTAGTACGGGATACATATAAACATATACATGAAATCACCTATTGGATACATATAAACAGAGTAATGATAATTATTTTATTATTTTAAAAAGTAATAAAAATATAATTAATCAAATTACATAACCAAAATATATATTAAGTTAATACCTTGATTTCCACCTTATATTAAGAGATTTATTACTGAAAATATCTTTAGTTACCGAAATTAGTGATTTCCTCCTAATTAATTGCAAATCAATTATTTCCTTTTAAAGCGCCCCAATTAATTAGACATGTATCTAGGATACATGTTTTTTTTACTGTAGATACACGCCTAAGCTTGTGAAAATTCCGGGTAAAATGTAATTTTTAAAAATACTGATTTAAAATGTAATTAGGCATCAAACTAGTGTGTTTTATGTTGTTTACACTATATTTTATAGGTATAGTTTAGAACAAGTAGCTATTATTTTGGGCAACATATATATTTGGGGGGGGGGGGGGGGAGAAACGTATATTACCTAAAAATGAAAAACAACATAAATCATGGGCATCTTTATTTACTATATATTTTCTCTTTAAACTTGCCAATAATAGCTCAAATCACCATTTGCATATACATGTATATGACACGCATATATACAAATACAAAATAAAATAAGAAATTTTAAAACGTATATACAAAAAAGTATAATTGAATCTGGGTTTGAGTTTTGTATAATTGAATTTGAGTTGAGTTTTGTATATGAGATTATACTTATCACTATACACATTTGAAACGTATATCAATAGTTAACATGAATCTCAATTTGATATATACAATTAAAATTTGTGCAATTGAAATGCTTTGTTTTTGGTTATACATTTGTATATGAGATTCATACTTTTGAGGTTCAAATGTATATGAGATTCAAACTTTGAGATTCAGACTTTTGAGATTAAAATGTATATGAAATTTATACATATCAGTATATATATTTGAAATGTATATGCTTAGTTAACTTGAATCTCAAATACATATATACCTCAAATATTTTTAAATAACTCCCAATGCTCATTTGTCTCTCAACTTTTATATATATTTCTTTTTCTCTTTTTTCTTTTCTTTTTTTTTTATTTCTATTTTTTCTTTTTTCTTTTTTTTATTTCTATTTTTTCTTTTTTCTTTATTTTTATTTCTATTTGTTTTTCTTTTTTTCTCAACCTTTATTTTTCTTTTATTTTTTCTTTTATTCTTTCTTCTACGTTTTTTCTTTTTTCTCAATCTTTATTTTTTTTCTTTTCTCCTCTCAATTCTACTTTTTTCTCCTTTTATTTTTTATTTTTTATTTTTTTATTTTTTTTATTTTTCTCAACCTTTATTTTTTGTTGTCTTTTTTTTCTTCGTTTTTTTCTTTTTTTCTCAATATTTATTTTTTTCTCTCAACTTCTATTTTTTTATTTTTTCTTTGGTTTTTAATTTTTCTTTTCTCTTTTTTTTAATCAATTTTTTTGACCTTTATTTTTTTTATGAGATGTTCTATAATTCTTGCTTTAGAGGCAAGACTTAGCCCAAAAACTTCCAAACAACAAATTACGCCCATGAGCAAGACTTGACACTAGTATATTGTGTCTTGATTTATGAAATGTTTTATAACACTTGCCTCAGAGGCAAGACTTAGCCCAAGGACCTCTTAAAAAATACAAGTTACGCTCCATGGGCAAGAGTTCACACTACTTCATTATGTCTAAATTTATGAGATACTCTATAACTCTTGCCTTAGAGGCAAGACTTAGCTCAAGGATTTTCAAACAACAAGTTATGCCCCACGAGCAAGACTTGACACTACCTCATTGTGTCTTGATTTATGAGACATTCTATAACTCTAGCCCAAGGACTTTCAAACAACAAGTTACGCCCCATGGGCAAGAGTTGACACTATCATATTGTGCTTGATTTATGGGATGCTCTATAACGCTTGTCTAAGAGGCAAGACTTAGTCCAAGGACTTCCAAATAACAAATTACGCCCCATGGGCAAGAGTTGACACTACCACATTGTGTCTCGATTTATGCGATGCTCTATAACTCTTGCCTTAGAGGCAAAACTTAGCTCAAAGACTTTCAAACAACAAGTTACGCCTCATTGGCAAGAGTTGACACTAGCACATTATGTCTTGATCATGAGATGCTCTATAACGTTTGCCTTAGAGGCAAGACTTAGCCCAAGGGCCTCCCAAAAAATAAGTAATGCCCCATGGGCAAGAGTTAACACTACTTCATTGTGTCTTAATTTATGAGATGCTCTATAACTCTTGCCTTAGAGGTAAGACTTAGCTCAAGAATTTTTCAAACAACAAGTTATGCTCCACGAGTAAGGCTTGACACTACCTCATTGTGTCTTGATTTATGAGATGTTCTATAACATTTGTCTTAGGGGCAAGACTTGTTCCAAAGGACTTCCAAACAACAAAGCACGCTCTTAAGTTTACTTCGATTTCAAAGAAAGAAGATCTTCTTTGCGGATTATCCAACTTTTTTTGTTCATTAGCAAAAAATAATAGAGGTTAAGAAAAAAGAAAAAAAGAGAAGAATAAAATAGAAAAGAAAAAAATAAAGATTAAAAAAAAAGCGAAAAAAAATAAAAGTTGAGAAAAAAGAGAAAAAAAAAGTTGAGAAAAATAAAGAAAAAAAAGTTGAAAAAAGAGAAAAAAAGAACAAAAAAAAAGTTAAGAGAAAAAAAAATAAAAAAAATAAAAGGTCGAGAAAAAAGAAAACGAGAATTAAAAAAAATTGAGAAAAGAAAAAAAAGATAAAAGATAAAAAATTAAAAAGATAAAAGATAAAATAAAAATAAAAATTAAGAGTTGAGAAACAAATGAACATGGAGAGTTATGGTGTAGAAGGGCAAAAATGTATATGTTCTATACATAAAAAGGAAGGAAGGGTATTTTTTAAAGATTTTTCTTATGAGGGGCATAAATTGAAGACCACTCACTTTTAAGGACACACCATGTAATTTCCTGTCAAATTGTGGTTTGAATTTAAATTATACATCAGACTGATTTTTTTTAAAAAAAAAGATGAAGATGAGCTTCAAGTTTGAAAAAGAAATTTTAATCAAGTTTTTTATTAAACTTTTTCACTCACAAAATTTTATTTAAAAAATAAATAAATATGTCATCCATCTCCAAATAGTAAATGCGCTGCTGAGCTTAGATGTCCACTCGTCTGGCAAGTTGGATATAATCAAATACAATGTTAATTTTCAAATGTTCCTTTTAATTTAAATTTTTAAAACTATTTCTTCAATTTGTTTGACCTACTTTCCTTTTTAGTCTTTTTAAAAAAAGAATAACTCTATCCATTTTTAACTTTAATTTTAACTTTACACGTGCATGTTTAAAATCATAAAATTAAAGAACATTTTGATATATTTAAAATATTTTTAATTTAAAATTATAAAATATAAAATATTTTTTATTATATTAAATTTCATCTCAAGTTAAAATAATTCAACCAATTTGAAACGCGAGTATTTTGATGATAAAAGTAGTGGTTGTCCTCAATCCTCATTAGTTACATCATTGCACATCTTCTTCTTACTCCTGGAACAAATATTTCCTCATACAATAAAAAGAAAAAAAAATAGGAAATCAACGTAGAGAACCACGTGCCATTAAATGATAAATTTTTGCTCTAATGACAAGGTATCCACCGACTGTTATATTCTCGAAAAAAATAATCTTATCTTAAAATGTTAGCGTAGTTTTTACATTCTAATTAATTTAACAATTTCCCAAAATTCCCCTGAGCCATATATTTCCCACAAACATCACTGGCGTTACGTACCTCAAAATCAATTGTCACAAAAATATGGGAGTGGTTATCATCGACGGATCAACAGTTCTAGACTTCGTCAACGACGAAGCGGCTTTCACAAAGGCAATTGATAAAGGATTTACCGATTTAGACCTCAATAACGACGGCGTTTTGTCCCGATCCGAGCTTCGCAGAGCGTTCGAATCTCTCCGGCTCATCGAGTCTCACTTCGGCGTCGACGTCGCCGCCACGCCGGAGGAACTCAGCAACCTCTACGATTCCATATTCGAGAAGTTCGATTGTGACCACAACGGCACCGTGGACCGAGAGGAGTTTGGGAATGAGATGAGGAAAATTATGCTGGCGATCGCTGATGGACTCGGTTCGTCGCCAATTCAGATGGCGCTTGATGATAGTGACCAGAGTTTGATCAAGCAAGCTGCCGATCTCGAAGCTTCTAAGCTTCCTGCCTAGTATATATACCTAATTAACCGCTTTCGGTTTGTTTTGCAATAAGTTCTTTTTCTGTTGTTTCAATTTTCAATGTGTTCTGTATTTTAACATCCCTAATTTAATAAGTTTTTAAAGATAAATATGCCGCCTTCATATTCACAGTTGAAAAGGGAAAAACATTTCATTCTGAAAATTGTTAATCTGGCTTAATGGTCAATGAAATGGTTTGAGAATAATGAGGTTTCACATTCAAATTTCAGCAAAAACAAAAAATATTAGGTAATGGAGATGGACTTTAAACAATTTTTTTGGTTCCAAACGTTGCTGTTTTATCAGCAAGAATAAAACTTTTTTTTTCTTTTAAACAAGGGAAGCAAGAATAGAACTTACTTAGGCACTGATGACTGATCTGGTTCGAGAATGAGTTGATGACTTGATGTATTGTTGGAAGATTCAAAAATTTCAAATTTGTTTCAAGTAGTAGTAGAAACTAGAAACATAAAACTGTGTAATAAGCTAGAAGTACTCTTTTGTCTAAACCACGAGAAGAGTCATTCAAATAAAGTAGTTTAAATGAATTGAATAAAATCAATAATTAAAAATTTAGATATCATTAGCACACAAAATATGTACCTTCAGATGAGATTTGCATGAACATGTACACACAATTAAACGGATTCTAGACAGAGAAAACGTCTCATCATTATTTTTCCAAAAAATAAAATAAAATAGAAAAGGATTAATATATGTGTGTATTAGAAAATGAAAACAAAAAGAATACGTCGCCTGAGAGATTCGAACTCTCGCGGGGAAACCCCATGTACTTAGCAGGCACACGCCTTAACCACTCGGCCAAAGCGACTTTTGATGACTACATGTCGAGCGGAATCTTATTATACCACTAAAATGACTATTCACAATTACCTAATTCCAAACCCTTCCGAAAAATCAAATCCCACACAGATATGCTCCAAATAATAATTGTTGAGTTCGCTTGACATAAAGAATGTTTTTAGTGTAGTACCAAATGTGGCTCGAGTTTTGCTTCAGACTGTATGTTCGATTTAAAGTGTGATATTTTTGTATTTTGTTGAATCATCTCATTTGAAGTACGCTTAAGTTATTTCAGACATTACTGTTATAACAAGAAATAAAAAAGTAAAACTCGTTTTACCACCTAGAAATCAGTTTTTCTGGATGTCTTTGCTAATACTTGTAATTGCATTTAAGGCGAGAACTCAAATCAACTGAGCTAAACTGGATCATCAATAATTCAATGTACTGTACATTATAACTTGTAAGCCCTTGGCTCTCTTAGAGGAATCATGGTTGGTTCAACAATATTTAAGATGAACATGCTTTTCAGGATTATTTCAACCTCCTCTTAAACTCAATTAATTTACATGAGATTATGTAGAAGAAAATCAACATTGACCCATACATTTGACATTTTTGTTGGTTATGGCGATTGGTCCTGGGTCCCGGCCCTTTCGTGCAATATTTGTAATTTTGCACGCTGACATATGCCATTAAATGTTTGAAAGTTAGGAGAACCCTTATCTTGATTCTGGTGACTGATTGCTTAATTTAATTTGACCAAGATTAATTATTAAATTTGTATCTGTCAAATTTCATACTCTCTATCACAATTTATATCACTTTTTTTTAATCTGATTTAAAAAGATTGTCATACTTTCATATTTATAATTAATTTAATTTGAAATCCATTATCTTTTTATTAAATAATTTATAGTTAAATAAATATTTACAACTTATTTTAGATCATAATTTATATTTTTTTTAAAATTATGTACCGAATCAACTACAGTAATATAAATTGGGGTAGAAAAAATATTTAACACCCTACTCACTTGAGGACAAAAAAGAAAATAAGGAAAACGTGGACCTTGTCAACTAGACCAATATGTTAAGGGAATACTCCCTCTTCCCTCTATTCCATATTAGTTGCTCACTATAATAAAAATAATTATCCCATATTAGTGACAAGCGTAATAGATGACGAAATGGATGCATGTTCACAATTTGGCAATTTATGCGTTAAAGCAACAAATGGCTGTTAAAAAGCATACTTATTGTTATTGAGCAACATAACAATATGTGTTATCTATTATTCATGTAAGCAGTATGTTTCTGGAGTGCTTTCGCTGTGCATATGTTTTCCAGCGGAATCGGAGTCGGACCTGCAGACTTGCTTGATAATATGTGTTCACGCTTCAAGAGGTATTTATCGAATTAAATTTCAACGAATTTATGTGATCTAGCATAATCGTATGTGTTCTAGCATAAACTATGTGTTATCTATTATTCATGTAAACAATATGTTTTTGGAATGCTTCGGATGTGCATATGTTTTCCATCAAAAACATATGGTCAAATAGCATGGAAATTTCCGTGTAGCCCTTGACTTGATAAGTTGCAGCTTCTTCACCATGTCAATGGCTGAGCTGGCACCAGCCACGTCAAAGGAGGCTGCCTAATTTGAAAGTCACGCAAAATTTCACTCTCTTCCTCTCTTTTTCTTACTCTTGTTCTATATATACACCTCTTTTATTTTCTTCTATAAGCATCCATTTCACTTCTCTCATATTTCTTCTTCTTACAACAATTAACTTCCTTTATCTCTCAAAAAGTTACATATTCTTTTTCAAGAATCTACGTACTCTATAGAAATTGCAACAACCACAAGAATGATGATTGATGAAAATATGTTGATTAAAGTAGGTCTCTTTGCTTTAGTCCAAGCTTTGGTTTATTTGATTCTATCAAAATCTTCCAACGTATTCTCCAAGACACAAAGATCATACAGCTTCAAAACTGTTCGTTCTTTAAGCATTCGCCGGATGGCCGCCGCACTCGCCGACTTACCTGTCGGCGGTGAGCCATCTCCCTCTTCCTTCAACGGCAGCTTGACCTCTTCTAAGTCTTTCAAGTTATTCCAAGACAACTAGCTAGTCCTCTTTTAATTCCACAGCTTTGGAAAACATGGGTATTGAAAATCTTAAGAACTCGTAGGTTTCCAATTTTAAAGCAAAGATCATGGCCTTGATTATTTAACTTTTTTTTCCCCGCTTTTGTGAGCTTGTAATTATTCTTTGATTTGTTCATGGATAGTTATATCAAGTTAGTTCGAGTGTGAATTAATTTTGGATAATATTCTCATTCTAAATCTTGTAAATTATAAGTTGGTTGGTGATGGTACAAATTACCTTACGTGTTTCAATTTACTCTTGATTATATTTTGTCTCAAATCCATATTAAACTATAAATTTCCACCTTTACCCCCTCAAAATACAGAGCGACGAACTAATTATCATCAATTTCAAAAGAGTTTGTCATTAATTTTACAGATGACGGACATAATGCAAATAAAATTTAATTCTTTTCTCGAAATATTGCGATTAGCGTGCTAATTCCTACTTTAGAAATCACGTAACACTATAAATTAAAGTTGGTTGGTCATTGTACAAATTAGAGTTCGTCTTTTTATTTTATATTTTTCCTTTTATAATGATAGGATAATTATGGTCCATAAGGATAATAGCAACTCAATTAAGAAGGTTGAGTGTGAAACACATTATTTTAATTACGACAAATATATGGTTGTATATTTTATTTTTCATTCCCTCACAAGGCATGCAGATGGTTTGTTGATTTGTGACTTTGACATCTGACTAGCTACATATCTCAAAATTAAAGGACCACTAATCAGTAATCACACACATACCAAAAAGAAAAAAAAAATTAGCACCCTTGGCCAGTTGGCCTACAGATTATGGTTATTAATTTACAAATTGTAATTATGGAGGTTGGGTTGGTACTAGTCATTATCTCCATTTTAAAAATGTCATAAATATTGAACAATTTGTGTTGGTCTTCTCAAGATTTTTTAAGTGTTTAATTAGCATATATATGTCATACGGTAACTATTACGAAAATTCGTGTGGCAAATTTTATGTTACGTGGTAACAATATTACTCTTTCTATCTCAATTGGTCTTATCTTTTTGTGGTATCACAATACTTTCAAATCTAAAGTGGACTGGGACTAATTTGTCTTTTAAAATTGAATTTAGAAAATTCTTAACTACATGTTGAGTTATATAAGTTGTAATTTTCCTTGAATTTTTTATATATTTTATGATGCTGGTACCTATACCTAGGACAACTTTACATGCTACAACTTACAAGCGCATGTACCTCTTATTTACTTTGAAATATCTAGACTTCTATTTGAGCATAGTAGTTGGAATTTAACTTTGAAATATCTAGACAATTTTATTGTAATAATAAACAAAGAAAAAAAAAAGATATTATCAACTTCACTTATTTAAATATTCTGAAGAAGTGAAAAAACGTGAAATATTTTGAAATAGATGAAATAATTCAAAGTTGGATATGTAACACGACTTAATCATTTAAAATTGGATTGATGTGTCCTACTTGTAGTTGTTGATGCTTTGTCTAATTTAATATGTCGTGGAAAAAAGTTACGTTACTCTATACTACTTGTATAGGACTTCTCTTTTCTTTTAGCTAAAAAGCAATTAATTTGCCTGCTAATTAATTAGGGTACAAGTATTATTATAGTTAATTTATTCAATAATCACTTAGGCCATTTGTATAAATAAATTATAATAGATATATATTCATTTCATCCCATTTAAGTCGTCTGTTAAAAGATGGGGAATAAAATTGAAGATCAAGATCCCTTAGTAATTACTAATTACTCCATTCGTTCATTTTTAGCTGTTATAGTTTTCTTTTTGAGATTCAAACAATATGAAGTTTGACTAACATTTTAACAAGTATTTTTTCATCATATTGATATGAAAAAAATTGCTACTTCTAATACTTTTCAATAGTTTTTGAATATAACTTTTAATTTTAAAATAATATATTAATCTAATTTAATTGAGCTTTAAAAATCAGTCTGACTCTCAAAAAATACAACATGACAACTAAAAAGAAGCGGAGGAAATAATACAACTAGCTACTTTACAAAGCAATATATGGATCGGGCTTTGATAATTCGTTCCTCAAATTATCTTTGATTCAAATAAACGTTAAACAATTGAATCATGACTCGATTATATATGATAGACTCGATCCATTTTAACTTTCCAAATTTGACTCGATAATCTATCCGCCACTATGAATTAATTTATCAATTTTGACCCATATCCGCCACCATATTAATTTCTCCAAACTTGAGTTAGAGCATGACATATTGTGTTACGACCTTTAGTTAATTAATTAAACAGACTTTTGGAAAGTTAGGTCATTGCCAATTTATTTAATTAAGTATGTATTTTACTATGCATGTTTATAAATCTGACCCCAACTCCTCTTCTAACACCCATACAATTTTAAAAGTAAAATTAGATCATTTGGTCACTATAAAATACTCCCTTCGTTTTATATTAGTTGTCCCTTATTATAAATAATTGTTCTAAATTATGTGTACACTTATCAAATCAAGACAAAATTAATTAAAAGTTTCTCACTTTACCCCTACAATTATTGTTTTTGAAAGCGTAAACAAGTTTATAAGTTCCAAAAAGTTTCTTTTTCAAAGAAGTGGATAAAGGGTAATTAGTAAAACTACACATTTTATTTATGATTTTTTAAGAAGCGCGTAAAGAAAAAAATGTACAACTAATATTGAACGAAGAGAGTAATATCTTAAGCTTAAAAAATTTGCACCAGCCTAATTAACATGAGTCATCTTGATGGTCACGAAATGCATGCAAGTTCATGGAAGCTTTCATTTTATCCACTCATTGAAGTCAGACAGTTTTATTATAAGGTTAAGTATACTCCATATATACCTATGTTCACGTGATAATCAATTAATTCTGCATAGATGACACGTAAGGTGATTGGTACGCAACAATTTTAAAGAATTTGGCAATTAGGCGTTAAAGCAACAAATGGCTGTTAAAAAGGAGTATAATAATAAGGACCTTTCTGTTATTGATAGTGATGGTCAAGCAATCCCATTACCTCGAAATAACTTCATTTCCCATTCAATCACTTTATTTATTTATTTGTTTATTTTATCTAGAGCTCATGAATCATGATTTCGATAAGGAAAAATTATGTGACGTGAAAAATATTTAAATTGTATTTATAATATATAATTATAGTTTTAAAAATTACGAAAGGTACTTAAATTTTAATATTCATATATATAACTCTTACTCATTTTCAATTAATACAGTATATTCATCGCTTGAATATAATTCTTTTGCTCAAACAACTGATATCCGTCTGCTACAATAATTATAACTATGTATCGTAAATACACAAATTGTAGCTACATATTTCCTAAATTCACAATGAATTATAGCTATTTATGTAATTTTATCTTTCGATAACCCCCAACCACCCCACCCCCTCTTCCTTCTAGTGAAAAAAAGGAAGAAAGGACCTACAAACGACATGATAAATTTGTAAATTGAACTTGTTATCTTTTAATTCTTTAAAAATGTAGTCAATTTTACCAAACGGTACTGCTTTACAAATTAGATTATCAAATTAAAATTGTAAGCAGTATGAAGCAAACCATATAATTTATTTTACAAAGTACTAGTTTGTTTTTCTATTTTCTTTCGTTTTAGTAGTCCTACTTGGTTCAATAAGAAGAGTCCAACGAATCAAGTTACTTTCTAGATTGAATATGATGTTGATAATTATTCCGATAAATAGTAGTACTGTGTGGTTCAACAGGGGTCCAAATGTCTTGAGAGAAAATTAACGTTGTCTAGAACTCTAGATCATTGAAAATTTGTAATGAACCAAATAATATTATTTCAAGAATCCTCTTTTGGACATCTTCATCTCACCTTAAATGGTAACTATATTCTGTTTCTCGATATTCATATTCTACTGAATTTTTTTTATAACAAAACTAATCAATACAAGTCACTTATTTCCTGAATTAACAAATTCTACAAGTTTTAATAAGGACATTTTAAAAAAAAATAACGTATTGAAAGTTTATACTAATGGTCCTCGAGTTCACACACAATAAGTACACATGTTTTTTTATTTAATAAACACTCTATCCATCTCAAATTATCTGTGGTAGTTTCTAAAAATAGTTGTCTCAAAATATGGTACAAGAGAAAATTAATTATCTTTGAATTCCATTTTATCCTTAATAAGTAGTTAATTTTTTTTGAAGACTACAAACACCTCAATCAAGTAAAATATTTCATGAACAAAGATTATATCTTAAGGCATAAATAAGGGTAAAATAGTTAAAATAAAAACCTTTTTAATTAATATTTTATTAAAAATATGTAAAAGAGAAACACGACAGATAATTTGAACGGAGGAAATAGTACAATATATTATTTGTGCTCTAGAAGTGTGTTGAGTACTTAAAAGACCGTATGCATGGAAAATTCTGCACAGCCGTTAATTTGCTTGATAAGGTACTTGTTTAACGTGTCCAAGTCAAAACCAAATTGTCGCCAAATTTGAAAGTCACACGCTTCTAGTTTCAATACCTCATTTTCTTTTTTCCCTCTATAGACTATATATACAAGTCTCCAACATACCATTTCTCTCAAATTCTCATAACAACTTTCCTTATTCAACTCTCTTCAAATTCATACTAGCTCTAACTTTTCTTCAAGAGATTGTGTAAAAAAAGATGGAGATTGATGCAAATATGTTGGTAAAAGTTGGTCTATTTGTTCTGGTCCAAGCTTTGGTTTATTTGATTCTATCAAAATCTTCAAACGTATTCTCTAAGACACAAAGATCTTACAGCTTCAAAACGGCTCGTTCCGTCAGCATTCGCCGGATGGCTGCAGCACTAGCCGACTTACCAGCCGGCGGTGAGCTATCTCCGACTTCCAAGGACTTGAGCTCTTCTAAGTCATTCAAAGACAACTAATTTTCAATGGCCTCGAAGGTTTTTTTTAGCTTTTGTGGTGCTTAATTTTAGATATTCTTTGATTTCTCGTTGGACATATAGTTAAATCAGATTATTTGGTGTGAAGTTGATATATATAGGTTTTTTTTTCCTTTCCTTTTAACTCGTGTAGATTACGAGTTCGTTGTATATTATAAGGATTTTATAAATTTATTGAAGGTCTGATCAATAGATATATGTTGGGCCTATATATATTATAAATTGAATTATGTCCATTTCATTTTTCTTGTCTCAAAATTTTTGCTTAGAATATCAACACCTCGTTTCGCATCGTGAAATGACAATTTCTAAAGTTTACTCCCTCTTATCCAAAAAAATGAATTTTTGGAACGTGACAAACCCTTAAGAAATTTAGTTAGTAATATTATTCAAGAGATAATTTGTCAATCTTACCCTTTTGCTTTCTCCCAAACTTTATTTATTTTTAAAAGGAGAGATAATTGAAAAGCCATTAAAGAGCAGGGTAATTTTGAAAAAAAAATTAATTAACTCATCTTTGAAATTTGGAAAAATTCATTTGGACCATAGAAAGTGTCAATTTAATTATTTTGGACCAGAGGGAGCATCAAATATAAAGAAGGCGCAACAAATTAATCGTTTTGTGATTTGTGGAAAATAATTATTATTTTTGGAGAAGACGAACATAATAAATGCAAGTTTATCGAGATGAATGAGACAGACTCCTTTTAAAACGCCAAAAGAATTGAATAATTTGTCTACTTCTCCTTATATCTTTAAAGAAACGAACATATTAATCATTAGAGCACAATCAGAAATAAATATTTAGGTGTCAAAACTAGATCGGTTTTGATGTGATAACATTCTACTCTCTCTTAATTTGTCTGCTTTTATGATCAACAGTTAATTTAATGATTAAATTATCTTATCAAATCAGAGTAAAATATTAAAAAAAATCCTACTTAAGTCTAAATATTCAAATATAATTAAACAATTTAACGTGCAATACGTTGATCATTTGTTGTATCAGACGTACAAAAAAAGGTGTTTAACATGTTAGTCGAAATTTACTTTATATGAATTTTAAGAATCGAAAAGTGACAAAAACTTTGGGACCGATAAATACAGCAAGTTCAATCATACACTCATAATATATGCTACAAGACACAAATCATTCAGAATTGGAATTTATGTGTGCCTATTTCTTGTAGCCACGTACGTGTTATAATTAATAGGCGTACATAAGTTAACTGCTCCTTTCGTTCACTTTTATTTATTCATAATAAATTTTATACTTTTTTTAAAAATAATTATAATAAATGAAGTGCATATTTCACTATAATATTCATAATTATTAAGATTTCAAAAAATCTTGAGTAGGGAATTTGTAGTTAATTTTAAGGATTAAATAGGAAGAAAAAAAATTGTCTTCTTTTAATATGCTAAAATAGACAAGCAAATGGACAAGTAAAAATAAACGATATTCAATTGTTGCAGCCTCCAAAACCCGACAAGTGTCATACAATTATTAACGTATTTAGTTGCTGCACGAGTTTGTCGTTTAGGATACGTAAATGTCACTTAAAGTGTGGAACTTGGATATTTACTGATGTTTACCCCCATACTTTCAGTTTGGACCATATCGGGTGACAATAGTTGTAAAAAAACAGTTTTTTTAACACAAATACGGAATGTATTTATATTTGTTGAACTTAAATTACAACTTAGAATCCAAACAATAAGTTAATAGCAACATTAACTGAGGGAAGAATAACAGAGTAAGAAGGTAACGAGAAGGGAATAAGATATTAGAACATAAAAGGGAGATGAAAGATAAAAGACAATCAAAGCTTTGACATAATTTGCATAACAGTTCTTTGTAACCCGTAGTCCTTTTTACAATAACTAATTGAACATGAATCCCAAATAAAACTTTTCAACATTTTACTCAATACAATAATATCAACTGGATCAATTTTGTTTATCACGTTTAGCTCATAGGCCCTTATGAAGTCATCGTGGTTCGCAACAATAGTGCTTGGACCAAGCTAGGTCAGCATCCAATTTGGTCCGCGATACCAATTTTATTATCTGAACACAATCCATGGATGGTGTGATTTAGATGAAGCCCAAGGTCAAGATTAGAATAAGTTGATCCTGATAGAGTTTTAGGCGAAAAAAACCTATCTCGTATTTATATCAAATTATATTATTTTACTATAATTAACTAATGAATTGAGACTTGAGTTTGTATAAATTAAGTATACATTTAATGTAGGGGTGGCAAATGATGGACGGGTTGAACTTAATTTAGGAGAGTCACAGACTGAGTTAATAAATGAATAGATCACTAACTGGCCAAAATGCAGGGGTTAAACTGAATTTAGGATAATCAAAACAGGTTAAGTTAATAAATGAACGTCGATCATTAATTGGCCTAAGGGTTACTTGTATGAGATATGGGTTCGGGGAAAGTGCACAAACACCCAAATTTGGTGCCACTATATAAGTTTTGCCCTGAGTTTACAATTTGTTGCACGATATACACTTCAGAAGAACTTCAAACACGTGTATGAAGTTCAAAATTTCTTCCTCAAGTTTAGGCATATTTGCCTGACTTCAATCGTTTTTCCTTGAAGTTATATATATGACTCATGAAGTTCGATTATTTTGCCTAAATTTCAAGTAAATATGTCTAGATATTTTTTCTAAAGTTAAGCTTTGTCATACCTAAATTCAGACATTGCATGTTTAATGTTTGTCAAAACAAGTACTATCGATAAAATACTTTTTAAAAACTGGGTACACTAAGTTAATTAGCAACGTCCAAATATGGTACCTCGTGAAATTTTACGATGGGTTGGATTAAAATCGACTAAACAATGAGTCATACCTTAACCCGTCAAATTCTTTTCAACTTTTAATCTTTTTATTTTTTTTTATTTTATTACCAAATAAAATAAATAAATATTTTAATTTATTATGACCGTATATTTTTGGTTGCTTCTTTTATTGAAGGCAAAATTTCATAAATAGCTATAGTTTGCTAAATTATTCAGGGCCCATAGATTAAGTTCTTAATTACAAAGCATAGCTAATTTCAAGTTCTAAAATCAGCTTTCGATTTGTATATAAACACTTATATATGTATATAACATAAAAATAGATTCCTAAAATTCAGTTAGAAAAATCTTTTTAAAATGAAAATCTCCATAAATCATGCATCTTTTACTCTCGTTAATATTCTCTCTTCATAATTGATTGATACAGCTGAAAAATCTCAGATACAAATAACCATTCATATACTTTGCAATTTCATATACTCACGTGTTCACCATCTAATGTATATATGTATTTGAGATTCAAGTTAACTAAGCATATACATTTTAAATGTATATACTGATATGTATAAATCTCATATACATTTTAATCTCAAAAGTTTGAATCTCAAGGTATGAATCTAATATACATTTGAACCTCAAAAGTATGAATCTCATATACAAATGTATAACAAAAAACAAAGCATTCCAATTGCACAAATTTTAATTGTATATATCAAATTGAGATTTATGCTAACTAAGCATATACATTTCAAATGTATATAGGGATAGGTATAATCTCATATACAAAATTCAACTGAGATTCAATTATACAAAACTCAAATCCAGATTCAATTATACTTTTTTTTTTATATACGTTTTAAAATTTTCTTATTTTATTTTGTATTTATATATACGCGTGTCATAGACAGAACAAAGACCCCAATCTCAAATTGTAATCCATTACTCTCCTTGTGATATCATGGATCAAAGAAGTTCAATGAAATATACATCCTAAGTAAGAACTAATCAAACGGGGAAGCTCAATTCACCGGAAACCCCCATCTAAGAGTTGGGGTTAGAAATAGCCTAACTCACCCAAGTTATTTTGTTAGTTATTGCTCACTTATGGTGTTTCGAGAGAAAACATTCAAAATCACAGTAGGACCAACCTAAAACCAACATGGATATCTCTAATAACATAGCTTTACATTGCACTAAATAAACAAATAGGAAAGAAAAGAAGAACAAAAAGAAGAGCTAACGAACGAACATTTTTTTCTAACATTAAATTTGCTAACTGAACCGTGCAAGGTCTAAATCCGCTGAAAGTGAATGAACCAGGGCAATCTGCCAAAAAGACCCAAAAGGCAAGATTGTTTTGACACCTCTAGAGTGCAATATCAAGCTGACTACAGCTGAGTATGATAATTGTGGTGAATATGTATATAGAATCGATTCCGATCAAGCTGAAAAAAGTCAGCGATATGTGAATGGTGATTTGAACTATTATTGACAAGTTTGAAGAGAGAATATATGGTAAATAAAGATGCCCATGATTTATGTTGTTTTCCATTTTTAGGTAATATACTTTTCTTTCTCCCCAAAATGTATATGTTGCCCAAAATAATAGTTACTTATTCTAAACTATACCTATAAAATGTAATTATGTAAAAGTTAACACATATTCCGTAATTAAGCCCTTCAATATTCTATGTCCCATAATTTTTCCTCTATGGAATAGCTATTAGTGAGAACTTGAAGTGGACCAGGCGAGTGGGCAGTTGGGTTAGAGAGCTTAAATGGGCTGGGCTAGTAAAGGGAGAACCCAAAGTACTGAATTGGCTCAAATCAATTAACAGGTCTCTTTGCAAAGACATAATACATAAATATGCCCTTTAACTTGGACTCAACTCATATTTATGCCTCTAACTTTGAATATGCACAAGTAAGCACTTAAACTTGTATAAAGTTGAACAAGTAAACACACGCGTCCTACGTGGCATAATACACGTAGGACGCCACGTAGGGATGCGAATTGCCCCACATAGGACCCCGCGTATGACGCGTGTGTTTACTTATTTAATTTTACACAAGTTTAAGTGCCTACTTACGTACAATCAAAGTTGAAAGACATAAATATGAACTGAGACCACGTTAAAAGGCACAATATCATGCCCTTTGCAAATTACAAGTCTCTAGTCTCTACTATCACACACATGTTCCTTTACAGTGTGACTGTATAATCCTCAATTTTATATTGTTAAAAGTCAAATTATAGATTGTCACTTGTGCAGGAAAACTTACTGATCTCTTTATCGTTTAGTCCTAGTGCTTTTCAGTTTGATGACATGTTGATTAAGGATGCTTAAAGAATTTTGAAGCCCAATTGTGAAACCCATTTATGAAGTTCCGTTTGAATTTCATGTGGGAATGTTGTTTTATTGGGTCCAAAGCCTTTTTCTAGAAAACAAAAAGATTCTATGAAGCTGGGTGCATTTGGTACGAACGAAAAATAATTTTTCACCGAAATATTTTCTTAAAAAATTGTAAGAATCTCACGAGATATTCTATTTTGATCGCCCCATTTAAGTAATAATAGTCTTATGTTCTTTTGATATATGAAACTTATGTTATAAATTGGAGCTTATTAGCGTAGATTTGGGTGTGTAAATTTAAAAAATAAATTATTTTTTGGGCAAAAACCTTTTGACTCACATGCCTTAAATTTCAGCTCACTTTTACATGTAGTTCAATCATGCATGCATGACTAAAGTGACTTGAAAAAAATAAAAGAGTGTTAAATGAGTTTGTTAGATTTGTGTTTGATAGATTGATAATTGTGTTTTGTGCTTTATGATATATGAAATTTTTATTTCAAATTTGAGCTTATTTAGAGTATATTTGAGTATTGGACAGTGTGTTGAATTGTTGAGGTGCAACGAAAAGATCTAAACATACAAAACTGAAAGTTTAACCAATTTCGACATATACCTCAGTCAAAGATGTCCGAATTTTTACCTTTACAAGCCATACTAAGCATCAGACGAAAACGAGTCTGATGTTTGGCCTTCACAAGGCCACACTTTCAAATGCAAATATTTAAAGTTATCAAACTTCAATCGCGATTGTCTGACCTTTTGCTCAAAACCGACAAGCTTACAAAAAAAATAATTATGAAACATATATTAATTAAAAGGCAACCCAAAAGCGGGTATTTGGTCAATCCTCCCTAAAAAAATACTGTACTATTTTTTTAAAAATATTTTATGATATTGATAGTAAGCAAAAATATTATGCTAAGAACATTTATATATTATGCAGATAAACACTATGGGGTCGATATGGGGATGATGGGTGTAGGGTGAGGTAGCGGCAGGGGTGCTTTGGCGTCGGAAATCGGATTTTGGGAGTGAAGAGAAGATAATCAATGTGGAATATCATTTATGAACTCGTTTTACCTAATCTTTTAGAAAATTCATTTTCTGATTTTTAATAAATTAATTTTCCTTAAAAAAACATATTTTTCTAAATATGTTGATCAATCAAATAGGGAAATTGATATTTCTTTCTTTTTCTATTATATATGTGCCGACAATACCTTAAGCTTTCATTTATCACGACCCTTGCCCCAATTTAACTAATTTAATGATCTAGCCCATCAATTTTTTTGTTTTTTTTTTAAATTAGGAAAAACAATGCAATTTACTCTTTTAGTACATCTTTCCCCAAAAAGGTTTTTCCCCCATATAAAATTAGTAGCAATTCCTAGAACGTGTAGACCTTTCCTCCATCACTCTACTTCTCAACACACTTGCAATATACATGTAGATTTAGTTAATTAAGATACAGAGAGGCAACAACGTCATCAATTTAACATCATCCATAGCTTTATTATTACAAATAAAACAAATCCATAAGTTATTTATATTTGTAAAGGAATCAGCACTTTATAATTAAATATTCCATATGATCATCTACACATATATATTATTAGTCCCTACAATTGGAGGTGCAAAGCACTTCTTTGATCTGATATCATGATTAATTAAGCAGCAGGAATTTCATATATCAATTTACAAAATCAAATAAATTAGTATGAATTATCAGTTCTTGTCTCCCACTTCCTAGCTAACCATCTAAAATTATTGATTATATTGATCCCATCTTATCCAGCTACATAAATTGGGAGATTAAGGAAGAAAAATAAATTAAGTGCTTGCTCTAATTTAATTAAAAGAGAATCTAGAAATCTCAATTATGGTTTGTCACCAATGTTGGTATTATTCCAACAGTAGGTAGGTATTCTAACCTCTAGGATTTCAAATAATTCTACAAGGGAATTTTTTTTAAAAGATGTAACAAAAAATCTGTAATTAAATTGGATTATTGGCCCTAAGTTCCACCAACTATGTAATATTGGGGCAAAAGGGAATAATAATAATAATAATAATATCTAGGTTTAAAATTGGGGAAAGATATAAGTGTTCCAACTATCCATCTTTTTCCTTGAAATAATTAGATATATAATATTATATATTGATGTAATTAAAGATGTGTTTTTTAAAGTTTTCCAGTTGTAAGACTTCAGGGATGAAGGGGTTCCACAACAGCATAATGTGGACAATAATGTGTTAATAAGGAATTTTGGGATTTAATTTTTGACACTAGGAGATTTAGAGAATATTATAGCATAAAGTCATAGAACTAATAAATTAAAAAGTCAATTAGTTAAATAAAAGCAATTTGCAACCAAGAAAAGTGCTAAACCCTAGTACTTTCCTGACAGCTATACTACAAGAGTACAAGTTGCTTATAATACTTTCTAATGTGGGAAACGAAAGAGAAATGAATTCACACGACGTGGAAATAATACTACTATAAATCAATTTGTCCAAAAAACAATGAATTTAATTACTGTCTGCAATGGAAAAAATATCATAAATTTCAGATATTTTCATCCATTTTAGCAAAAGTCGTTGCATTTGATGTGCCATAAGCTAAGAAAATGGTTCATTTTTTATTGAGTTACCAATAGGAATAATGTATTGTAAGCTAAGCAAATGATTCTTTTTTTCTTTATTACCAATTAGTGATAACGTCTGACATGTGATGTCACAAACTACCTCGCTTCCATTCTTATTATTTTCTCCATTTCAATTTCTGCAACGCATTATAATATTTATGTAAAAATTAAAAAAAAATTGTCATTAAAGGTATAAAGAAAAGACTAAATTGTCTAATTGAACTAAAAAGAAAATATTGTAATATAAACTAGAATGGAGGCAGAAACACTATGAAAGTTAAAACTCACATGCACCTATTATGTGGGAGACTCCCACCAACATCACTATAGACCATAAACTTTTGGTGGTAAGAAAATTATTGTATATATTAGGGACTGCTTCATTTTTATCCCCGTGATATTAATATAATTTCGAGAGTTAACAAAAAAATTATTTTGTGATTTATAATATCTTTTATGTAATTATCAAATACATAACAAAATATTTTGATCAAATATATAAATATTAAAGCGAAAAGTAAGACAAATAAGTTGAAATAGAAAAAAATATTAAATTTTTCGAAACGGACCCTTCAAGCAGGCACGTTGTCCAAGAGCTGCTTGTTTTTTTTTTTAAAAGCTATCTGCTTACAATGAGCTGCCAACCTCTTATTTAGTAGTAATAATTAGCGACTGCTTCTTAGTTCTGAAAGATCAGATTATTTTTTCCACTTTCAAAGTTTGAATTTAAAATATCTCAATGAAGAAATCTTATTCATTCCATCAATTAACCCGGAGATAATATCTCCAAAATCTCAATTACATGGCAGCACACATAAACTCAACATGTTATATTGTTTGTGGAAAAGGAGAAGAAGAAGTTGGTAAATTAAAAAAAAATGAACTAAGAGAATCCCAATAAAACATGGATTATTATATTATAACTACTATATTTAATACTTTGGTGTAATATTTTATCCTCTCCAATGAGAAAATGCCGTCCAATTCTTGCTTCCAAAAGGCAAAACTTGGATCTTTTTTCTTCCAAACTAATTTCAACCCTCAAGTGGAGACTCCTCCTATTTAAATACCTTCTCACCATATTACTCCAACATTTATACCAACATCCTTTTTAATTCCTCTCTCTAAATTCCAATTTTTAGTTGCCCAAAAAAGGAAGAAGATGAAGCAATTAATCACAAGTGCAACCACTAGCCCAAGTTGTTCTAAGCACCACAATAACATTCATAGAGATTCACATAAAATATCCAAATTGAAGCCGAAAATACGAATAATTCATATAATAGCACCAGAGATCATCAAAACAGACGTAGAGAATTTTCGCGATCTTGTACAAAGGCTAACGGGGAAGAATGCTGCACAAGCCAAAGGGAAAAAGGCGAAAAAGGAGAGGAGTAAGAAGATAGAATCATCATCACCACCACAACAAGATCAACACATGAATATGATGAACATGTTGCAGCAAGATAATACTAGTAACTATAGGAGGATAATGAAAGAGGAACAAAGTACTAGTAGTGAAGGTGGTGGTATATATGGAAGTATTCATGAAAATTCATCAAATGGATTTTTGAGTGGTTTTGGATCAATGGAGGGATTTATTCAAGACTTAGGTGAATATCCCCTATTTCCTAATTTCAAGCCTACTCAAATTAATATGTTTGGTGAGATGCCCCTTTGCTAGACAAGAAATATTTTCTTCATGAGAAAAAGAATTCAAAGTTCCTTTGATATAATTTTAACTGATCAATAGTGTGAGGGGGATTGGGTGACCATGATGACTTCTTGATTATACTTTTTTTTTTCTAATTTTTTTGGTTGGATTTGGAGTGGGGATATTGTGAGGTTGGGGGGAGGGCAGATGCTGATTGACTTTGATTTTCTCCATTTTGTAGAGATTCATACATGTGAATATAAATGTTTTCTTCAATTTCTTGTAATTAATTGTTAACATCTTTGTGATTATTTGACATATTTTTTCATTAACTTTTCTTAAATCTTATCTTTTTGATCCTATAATTAGTATCAAGTGAATACCAACACTAGCTGGGGCGCATGGCTCTTGTGCGCGATTGCGCTCGCATTAGATATCAGAAAAATTTAATGAAAAGTCCTTGTTGCTGCCTCAGTGTTGGTATTCACTTGATATATACTACTAGAAACACACATTCTTATGGAATTCGTAATTGAAACTATTTTCACCAAATTCTTATTAGAATTTCCAGATTATCAATGATGTTTCAGCATGAACGTCCGTAGAAAATCCATAGATTTTTAGTACTTAGTATTCTTCCCGAGGCAAAGGGTTTTTTCAATATCTTATTGTCTATTTCAAGAACGTAACCAACAAGAAAAAATTGATAAGAGTAATGTAATTTTGGACGATTGAGCATAGCATTTTTCACTCAAAACAGTACTGATGTTGGTGAAAACTAAAAACATAAACTATATAATCTGCGCATTTGTTAACGTTGAAGTCGAAAAAAATCTTAGTAGCTCAGTTGATTGATTATTTAAACGTTTACCTTGTTGATGAGGGTTTATTCTCCAGTAATCCTCTCCCCATTCCCCTTCTCCTACCCGCAATTTAAAAGGAAAAAAATAATAAAAATCGAAGGTTTTTTAGGACCTTTCTCTAGCTAGAGTCTAGAAGCAACTTGGGATTTTAAAATGTTCTTTAGCTAGGAATCCCCACATTTCCATTGGTTGGCAATGAACATGGAATTATGCTCGTTCACTGAGTTAATGATTACATATATATCATGGTCCAAATATACATTAATTTCATTTGTGATTTAAATCTCCATATAGAACACGATATATACATATTGATAGGATCATTAGTTAAACATTTCATTAGGTAGCCTAATCTTCACTCCTTTATGTGTATTCATTCTTGATCTTTTCTTTTCATTATTATGCGCAAGTACAAAAAAAAAAGGAACGCTCGCAGTCGGAAAGGAAGAGATCATTATTAGAACTATCTCTTAGTTGAAATTTCTTACTTATATACTTATTATACACTTGTTATACACTGAGCATACATCGGCGATAACTACAATCGGTTCCGGCTAGGCAGGTGAGAGTTTTTTTTTTTTTTTTAAAGTCGCTTAGCTAAAAATTTATTGATACCTTACTACTTTGGAGTTTGGAATGTTCTCATCCATAAAATACTTCAGGAGTCAATAATGACCTAACTAATGAACAAATTAGTCTTGATGACATAACTAATTAATGCAAATCTGGTGAAGTATTATATCCAAAATCTACTGTTTGTTCATACTATAAAATGTTAGGGGAAGAATTAAATGTCAGAGTTAGTACTCATGCCTAAATAATGTAATGACATAGGTTACTATAACCTGTAATTTTGATCGAATCAACAACAACAAGGACAATAACATACTCACACTATAGTCCCACAAATGGGGTCTGGGAGGGTGGATGTACGCAAATCTTACCCCTACCTTCGTGGGATAGAAAGATTATTTCCAATGAACCCTCAACACACACAAAAAAACTATTTTTAAGAACAGTTTGAAAGAAATACAAAAGCCTGAATCCTTCTAAGTACTTTGAAGAGAAAAGGGAATAATAGGTAGATATATTAATGGGCAAAAAAGTGTTTCATGCATCCATTTCTTTTTCCTAAAAAACTTTAGATTGATGCAAATTAACACGATATGTATATTTCTTATTAGTTGTGTGTTTAAATTAATGGAGATCAAGGGGTTCCACAACATAATAATGTGGATAATATACACAATGTGTGAACAACGACTTTTGGATTTAATTGTTAAAAAATTACAAGTCTACAACTTTTAGAGCATTTTATAACATAAAGTCAAGTGTTCCCTAACCATACACCCTGCTTAAACCTAAAAAGTCAATTAGTTAAGTAAGAGCAATTTGCACCTAAGGGCTTAAAAAGTAAACCTAATTCCAGCTTATAGCTCTACTACAATTTGCTATAATCTATTATGAAAAAACAAAAAATGAATGTATGTACAAGACGAAAAAAGGTGCCTATCAATTAACATATCAAAAAAATAAAATAGTCAATATCATCATTCCAGAGAAAAAAAACATATCTTTATTTTTCCAGTTAGTTTCATCCATATATTGTTCATGTAAATAATGAGTAATCTTAGCGCCACCAAATGGACTGGTTAAGCTGAATTAATTGGACGAGTCAAAATGAAATGAGTTAATATAATTCGTCAAAAAAACTACTTGGGCTAAAATGACTGAGCTGATAAATAACCCGCCCAAATTCATGAACATAATGTTTCATTACAAAGTGTTGATAAGAGTTGATTCTTTTTTTATATAAAAGAGTTGATTCTTGTTCTTCTTATCCTATTGTATGGTAAAAGATAACATTTATTTAAGCGTTTAAGATTAATCAATAACAATAATGTATAATCCTAGTCAAGTTGCTTTTCTTTTTTGATAATCCAAGTTGTCTAGTAAATGTAATTTGCCTCAATCGATCATGTCAATTGAGTTTATTAAAAGAAATATTAATCCTTTTGAACTTAGCATGATAATTGAATTAGGAAACACCACTTACTCTTCCACATTAGCCAAGAGATTATTTTTTTGGTTTCTCATTCGGTGTCTAGTATTCGCATTCGAGTTCAACTAATTCGAATTCGCACCGCGTAGGACCCATTCGGGAGAAGCGCTCCTACCAAGGATTTTTTTCATACCCAGAATCCGAACTCGAGATCTCTGATTAATGGAGGAACAACCCCATCCATTGCACCACGTACTTTGGTGGTGACATTAGCCAAGAGATAAAAACATTGAATGGTATAAGAAAATCTAAAAAAATTGCAATAAGTTGAGAAGATGGTAAAAATCTTCCCTCGTGCCATCTTAAAGTTGACTCTTGAGGAGGGAAATTAAATCCATCAATTTCTTGGCGGCGATGCTTTAATTTATTACTTAAAAATAAATATTATACAAATTTGTGTTACATGATATATTAAAGATATAATACAAAAGGGATAGAGATGATAAATTAGTAAATATAATATAAGTTGACTTGAGAATTGAGATTAACAAATTAATTAAGTAAACATCACAGTTAATTACAAAGTCGGTTGCCATCAAGTCAATATACTATATTTCTGGGTGGAAAAGGAGAAGAAAAAAAGGTCGGTAAACTTAAAAATATATGTACTCCAAGATAAATCCTATGTACTTAACACAAGAACTTGGCTTAATTAATATTGTATTGTCTATAATTAATCTCTCAAAAAGATATATTAATAAAGTAAGGTAGTTGGTGGTAATAGGCTTTGTTTTCTCCATTTTGTAGAGATTCATACTTCTGGTCTCTGGATAATGTTAATGTTAATTTCTACGTTTGTTTTTGCTGCCAATTACGCAATCCCTAGCTAATAAATATAATTGGCGTCTTTAATTTTGTGATACTTCCATTTTAAATTTTAAAACCTAGAAGATCAGGTACTATGTTGCTCGGAGTCTCTAATGTTGCTGCACCTATATTGGATTCTCCAAAATGCATTATTTACTTTATGTGTGGACAAATAAGATATATATATACTTTGGTTTACATATTTTTGATGCAAATATGAGGAAATACAGGGAGAGGGGGTGGGAAAAGGAAGTTTTACTTGCCTTCTGACTTAAAAGTGTGAAAGAGGATAAATATCCAAATTATTGAACTATAGCTCCCTCTACCAAATGACACTAGTTGCAAATATACAAACATGTTGGTCTCTTTGACATCATTTTCATTATCATAGCATATGTTATCTAACACGTCACCTATATCTATGGTTTCCTCATATTTTGTCCCTTCTTGTGACATGACAAACCTATAGGACATATACAATAGATTTTAAAAAACTTAATTTATTTCGTCTGCTTGATTTATACATCATATCAGTAAATGCATGATAAGTGTCTTAATATTGTGTTCTCGATACTTTGCATCAAATCAATAAGTACATGACATGTGTTCTTTTTTATATTTTTATTGTGGCTTACACTCTCAGCTCCCTACCTCGTTTTACCACCTCTTTTTGGTAACAATTAACTTACTTTTCACTATTGCAATCTAATAGTTGTGATATTCTAACAATTATCACACAGAAGGGGAGCCTTGGAATGACTGGTAAAGTTGCTGTCATGTGACCAGTTCAAGCCTTGGAAACAACCTCCGGCAAAAATGCAAGGTAAGGCTGCGTACAATAGACCCTTGTGGTCGGGCCCTTCCTCGGACCCTGCGCATAACGGGAGCTTTAGTGCACTGGGCTGCCCTTTATTCTAATAATTATCACTCAATGGTTTAACTTTACGAATGTCTTCTCTAGAATTGTTTTAATTATTTCATAACAACAGTATATGAGAAGTCAAGGCTGTAGAGTTTTTCCTTGTCCCTAGAGCACAAACGATGCTTCAGTCGAACATGACCAGTCACCAGTGCATTCATCCATGAAAAATATTTATATGACAAGAACTGATATATAGTACAAACGTCTAATGTTTTCGTTATTGATAAGAACTGCAATAGAGTACAAGTGTTTATGTTTTCGTTTTTCTCTAGTAATAGCACAAAGATGTAGCAAATGAATTAAGATGTATTTCAAAAGGATTACATCACAACAGCCTGTTCAGAAATGGTACAATATGTTATGGAACGGGTATATATCTTATTTCAACATGGCATACAAGAGAAACACTATAATTTACGGAGACACACGGGTTCTTTCTGCATAGGCCTTACTATTTTTGGTGGTGTACGAAACATGCTCATATACAGCTTCGAAAATCCAAATTGGAGCTTACTTGCTCAAGTCCAGCATTTTCACATGTTTGGTTCCCTTCCTCTTCTCTTTTTTTCCTTGTCCTCTCTCTCTCTTTTTTCCTGGTGCTATTTGATGCCGCGTACCTGAAAACAGAGTATTATTAAGCAAAAGAAAGAGCATGATAAAAGAATAAACGCAAGATAAAATAATTCTGACAAAGACTTCATATGTAGGAGAACACCCGGTTTCAGTCAAACTTCATCTCCGGGTATACCAGATTTCTTCTATGCTTGCTTGAAGACTAGCCATTCAAGTAGCTCACTTTCATATTCTACTCTCGGGATAATGACTTCCAATTGTGAAAATCAACTTTTAACCAAAGGCGCTTCCAACAGGTATGCAAAAAAATAAAATGCTCTTACCATATCGTGAACATCTAAATAGATTACAAGAAGGCTGCAGTCATTCCTTTTGAATAACTATCATAACAGATGCATAAGTGAAGATCACAGCAATCTTCGACTCTAAGACAATTCTTTTACCTTATTGTCAAATCTAAATACAGTACTAGAAGGGCGCACACTTTCATTTAACAGAATAACAGATGCATCAAGTAAGGTTCACAGCAATAATAGAGTCTAAAAGAGATTGGCATTCTTTTTTTGGGGGGATAACAGTGATATCTGGGGCCAGCTTGCATGCACCTCGGCTATTCCACCGTATACCTCGACTATTGCCACATGTTTTATCGTGGACACCTGATAAAACAGGTTGGCAATTATTCCATGATTAGAAAAGGTAATAGGGTTGAGACTCTTCCAGTAGCATCTTGAATAACACGATAACTTGACGCTGAATTGAAAAAACAGTTTGACAAGCCTACTCCCATCAAAACATGGACCAACTATTGAAACACAAAATATCCAAAGCCATTATGCAGTACAACAACAAAATGCCTAGTGTATTCCCACAAAGTGGGGTCTGGGGAGGGTAGAATGTACGCAGACCGTACCTTTACCTCAGATGAAGTAAAGAGGCTGTTTCCGATAGACCCCCGGCTCAAGACCAAAAAGGACCATAAGAGGTCGAAATAAAAGTACAAGAGGTATACACAGTAAAAGGACAACAGGTAATCACAGAAGTATGCTATAACAAAATAGTACTATACTCGAACCACATGAAACCCTAAGAAAGCAGCAAAACTGAAGAACAAGAAACTACAAGAGCAGACCTACAACTACTAACTAGTGCACAAGACACTGCAACCCTACCTACTCGTATGAAGCAGACCTACCTACTAACCGTCTACCCTAATCCGAGCCCTCCACACCTTCTTATCTAAGGTCATGTCCTCGGTAAGCCGCAACTGCGCCAAATCTTGTCTAATCACCTCTCGCCAATATTTCTTCGGTCTACCTCTACCTCTCTTGAAACCATCCATAGCCAAACTCTCACACCTCCTCACCGGGGCCTCCCTGCATCTCCTGCTCACGTGCCCGAACCACCTCAACCTCACTATTCGCATCTTGTCTTCTACTGAAGACACTCCCACCTTGTCTCGAATATCCTCATTCTTAATCCTATCCCTCCTAGTAGACCCACACATCCATCGCAACATCTTCATCTCCGCTACCTTCAACTTCTGAACATGAGAGTTCTTGACTGGCCAACACTCTGCCCCGTACAGCATAGCCGGTCTAACTGCCACTTTGTAGAACTTGTCTTTTAGTCTAGGAGGCACCTTCTTATCACACAAGACTCCGGAAGCGAGCCTCCATTTCATCCACCCTGCACCAATACGATGGGTAACATCCTCGTCAATCTCCCCATCCCCTTGGATAATAGATCCAAGGTACTTGAAGCTACCTCTCCCCTGGATGGCATGCGTATCGAGCCTCACTTCCACACCGGATTCCTGCGACATGCCGCTAAATTTGCACTCCAAATATTCTGTCTTCGTCCTGCTCAACCTGAACCCTTTAGACTCCAGAGTTTGCCTTCAAACCTCCAACTTGGCATTAACTCCCTCACGAGTCTCGTCAATCAAAACAATATCGTCTGCAAACAACATACACCATGGCACTTCACCTTGGATTTGTCTTGTCAAAACATCCATTACCAAGGCAAATAGAAACGGGCTAAGGGACGATCCTTGGTGCAGTAGTGCTCATTAAATTCTTGCACAGCAGCCAATGAAAGCAAACAACGGAAAACTAGCTTCATCCCAAATATTGCTGTTAACCGACGGTCATAGATTATACTGTCTCGCACTTCAACCCAGAATACAAATGCAATATATAATACACTTCAAGTCAAATAAATTACAACCGAAAATCCCTGAGGGCCAGTACTGCATGGTTCAAACTCGGTGGATGATCGGTTGGCCCCTCTACCTTTCTCCGCTTAAAGCTTTTGTCTGTGGTAAGGTTCAAACCCGTTTTTTTTAATAAGGTAAGGTAATTCCATTAATGAAAAAGTACCAACAAGGTACCATATTACAAGAAAACCAAACAAAAGCTACATTCCCAGAAACTCAAATACTGGGACACGTTATCAATCAAACTACTTCTACACCAAAAGTATAAGCTTTGTAAATATCTGTTCTTAACAAAAGAAATGTGAAGTTCTTTTATCATCAAAAGCCTCCTATTTCTTTCTATTCCACGTGATGCATAAAGGCATGGTCCTCCAAATCATCTTAAATCTTCTGTTCACAACCTGGTTCTGCCAACATTCAAGTAATTGTTCTACTGTTTCAGGCATTACACACTGTACTCCACAAATGTTGAAAAAAAGGTCCCAGATTTGTGGACTCAAATCTTCTTCACAAAAGTAACATCTGCTACACAAGACAAAACCTCTCGTCTGCAACATATTCTGACTTAGGCATGCATCCATGGCTGCAGTCCAGCCAAAACAAGCTACTTCCGTTGGGGCTTTATTTTTCTATAACAATTTCCATGGCCAAGTAAGGTCCCAATGTCCAACTTGTTTCTGTAGAAGAATATAGCTACTTTTAACAGAGAAACTCCCTTCTTCAATTGTTGTCCAGATTAGAGAGTCCAATTTATTATCTTCAAGAGTAATAGGATCCAGTAAATGTAACAAATGACTAATATCATTCATCTCCCAGTCATTAAAATTTCTCCTGAAATGCAGCTGCCACCCAGAATTTATATAGCACTCTGCACTGTTCACTGCTTATTCAAGGAAATGCTATATAAAACGGGAAACTTTTCCTTCAATCTTTATCTCCTAACCACAAATCTGACCAAAATATAATTTTACACCCATTCCCCACCTTCAGTTTAGTAAGAATTTGAAACTCGGGCCATAATTTAATAATTTGTTTTAAACACGACTTATAGGTGGCCTAAAAAGTCTCTCAGGTGTCCAAAAATCTACCTTACCATATTCTGAGATAATGATTCTTTCCAAAATTCATCTCCATAACCATTTAATAACAGGCTCTTGTTATGAAACTTTAAATTCCTTATCCCCAAGCCACCACCCTTTTTATCAGTCACTACAAACAGACACCTTACAAGTGCATCTCAAACCCGTGATGTGCGCCTGAATTGCACATCACGAATTGAGCTCTTACCACTAGACCAGGCAAGCCTTCTACTTGTGTGCCCATAATGAAAACAGCATCATAAAAAATGCCAATCAAAATTGAATATAAAGTCGCTCGTCAGATTCGAAGCAAAAGGTTCCTAGGCAAAGGATTAAATCCACCAAGCCCATATATTGATGTATATGCTAGAGGGTCAACTATCTTTATCTGACTTGGACAAGCATAAATGAAACATAAATCCTCGGGTGACAGGCTTAGAACGCTCTAAATGATACATCGCACGATTCACTATTCAAGCGAAGAAAGGAAAAGGCATTTCTAATATTTTCAATAAGTTAATCATTATCAAAAGAATTATTTCTAATAAGTTACCAGTTTATACAATTTGGTCAAGCAAGGAGCATGAAAAACGTGATATTGGAAATATGGAATTGTATTTTTCTAGTCCTAATGTTAAGACTCTTAATACCCAATTGACTCATGAAATGAGAGCGCTTCTCAAATTTACAAGCAATAGTTTGTCTACAAGCACAAGAAGAGCAAAATCTTAAGAGCCATTTGAGATGTACTGGTCTAGCTCAGGTTCAAATAACTACAAAACCTCTAAGATTCTGAAGACTTTATGCAGGCAAACTTCACTATTAAGTTACTACGACTGTAGTCAGCAAACTGTGTTTCCTAATATGCAGTGGAAACCTAAAATTGACAAGAAACAAATGACACCAAAACTTAAAATAAAGTATTGAACAGAAATTAAAGAAGGGTGCTTAAATTGGAGAACAAAATACATACATACATCATTTTACAATTCAACTATGACCATCGAAACCCGATATATTTCATCCATCATCCACCAATATGTATCATCGGTCTATTTGGAGTTTTGGCGATATCAAACATCCCAGCATGAGAAGCTTTCTTCCTTTTGACCTGAAAAGGACGAATGAATCAAAAGAAATGTAGATAATAGTGTAAAAGTAGCATGAGTCCTAAATGCTAAACAATATGGAAAGAAGTTTGCCCTGATGAAGGCATGACGCTACAAAATAAGAGGAACAAAGGAAAAGGACACAAATGGCAAATATGTAAGCAACAAATTGTGTTGGAATGGAGCTACATACCGCTGCCCCAATGATCTCCCTGAGTTTATCATCACCCTCACCAAGACGAATAGGATCCCTCAAGCTCACCTGGATAAAGCAAAAGTAAGAGAAAAATAGATGTTGTAACACAAGGAAGCACATCCATTTCATGATATCTACTACATAGTCATGTCTAAGAGTAAGAAATAATCTCAAACAACAGAAGGAGGTAGAGACCATGAAAATTCAGTAGTTAATGAAGCTACAGTCTAATCTCTATGAAATTGAATCCTTGAATTAATATGAACGGAAAAATAAAAAGCCTAAAACAAAAGAATCTAGGGAGCACTGATGGGACTAAGTTTATAGAGGAATTTCATGAAGCTGCATTTACATCATATAAGTGTAATGGTTCACCTAAACAAATAATTCCTTCTTGTAAACTCCTCAACCAATCGGGATAGATAGAACAGGAATGGGGAAGTGGTACTGCATAGACGATAAACTGTATGTACAAAAAATAAGAATCACTATACTAACTTATAATCAAAGTAGTAAGTCGTGTGGGAAAATGATGCAGCTTTACTATCTGAAATGAGGTCTATAAATATGAAAAGTATACATCTAGTCGATAGGACGAATCTAGCGGTAAATTTTAGAGCAATTTAAACTCCTAATTGCATAGGAACTTCTAAAAATCCCATGAGACAAGGAAGAATAGAAGATAGTCAAATATGGATCTTCATCCTCATGTTTTACAACTCCTTTTCTCTGCCTAGGATATCCCTGGTGAATAGAATAGAACAAGTAACTCCAGTTAATATCCTAGCGGAAGAAACCCAGAAAAGGATAGCATAGACAAAAGAAAGAAAAGGGACATCTTGCCACAGTGCTACTCCTCTCTCCTGTCTTCCACTTCTTCTTCTTCTTTTTTTTAGCTGGGGAAATAGGGACTTGGGAGTGCTGGTGTATCTTTTGGTGACTAGTATTGTAATCCTTCTAGGCCTTAGATTTTTTGGACACTTTATCCCCCCCAAGTATTGGCCTAAAGACCGTTAGTTTTCTCGTACACTAGTAGCAGAAAAGTGAAAAACACCATGTTCTTTCCCCTACTTTCTCATTTCTTCTCTTTATTGACTCTTTCCCTCAATTTTTCTTCTTCATTGTCTACAGCTGCAGAGTAAAAAGTGCTACACCAAGTTCCATCACTCCACTCTGCTTATTTGCTTTACTAATTTCTCCCCTCTTCACAGCTACTACTCTTTCATCTCCTGTATCGAGTGGTTGGAGGTCACTGCAAATTCTTTCTTCATTCTCTCCTACTTTTTCCCTCCTTCCTTGCTAAGTTCACCAGTGAAAGAAAATGCTAGACCAAAGTAATCAGGCTGATGAAGACGAGGATAATAGAAACAGCGAGAACAGAAAAGAAAATAGAAGTATGGAGCTGGTAACGGGATTAGGTAGCATTAAGGCTGAAGAAGATATGACAAAGTAGAACAGTGGCGGATAAACTTAGCAAAGACAAGGAAACGTGTAGTATAATAAACTTCTCCACTAGTGGCGGATCTAGAAACCCACCGTTACAGTTTTGTCCAAAAGGATAAGGAAGCTCAAGTGTTATTTGAAAGTAGCAGGAGCTTGTGACTGGAGGAAAACAATACAAAGTGTGATGTGCTCTAATTGAAAAAAAGAAGATATGTGCAACATGACTCAACAGCCTATGCAAGTTTTCACAAATTTTAGTCAAGAAGATAATCACCTCTGAGGGACCGAAAAGGCAAACTTTAAGGTTTCCATCAGCTAAAAGTCGCAGTCTGTTACAACCAGCACAGAAATGCTCAGTCATTGATGTAATAAATGAAACAGAGCCTTGATGCCCATCTATCCTGAAATTCTTAGCCGTCTCTGTGGGATGATCTTGAATTCTCTGAACCCCTGTAAATTTTTCAACCTGTTCAGTAATATTGAGCGACTTAGGTAATGTACAAAACTGACTTAAAAAAGAAACATCTGACGAAGTTTACTGTACCACTTTGTCCAAAATTTCAGCATAAGGTACTAGCTTCTTGACATTCCAGACATTCCCATCAAATGGCATAAACTCAATAAACCGGACATTGATTGGCCTTTCGCGTGTCAACTCAACGAAATCACAAATTTCATCATCATTGAATCCACGCATTACAACACAATTTACCTGATTTACAGCACACACCAAAAGATAACATAAATAATGTAACATAAAGCAGACTATCAGGCAGAGTTGAAGAACTTCTTTCATCAGAAGCTTGTTTTTTAAATCAAGTCTTCAAAAAGATGTTCCATTTCCATAGGTATAATCTGAAGAATCTCAAGCAAAAGCTGTAGAATTTTCATGCATAAACTAGTGCTAAGAGCATCATCGGGAAGCAAAACAGAAGAGTGTTTCCTTCGTCCCCTTTATTTTGAATTTTTTCCTATTTAGAGAGTCAAACAAATCCTACTTTAACCATGATTTCTTAATTTCTTTTGTAATGGTTCTCTATTCTAAATTGGTAGTTTTGGTTCTTTCTACAGTCTTTAAAACTACAACATTAATTCCAACGAATAAACTACCAAAGTTTGGTACTAAACCAAAAACTTGATCAAGCAAATTGTCAAGATCCAAATTAAGTTAGCTGACACAGGAGGGAGTATCATTCTAGGGAGAATAACATAATATAATCATGCTAGAGAGAACTTACTTTGACAGGATTATAGCCCAGCTCTACTGCAGCATCAATTGACTCCATTACTCTTCCATGCCCTTTGCGCCTAGTCATAAACTCGAATTTTGCTGGAACCAATGTGTCTAAGCTTATGTTCACCAAATTAAGTCCAGAGTCTTTCAGCTTTGGAAGTTTTTTTCCCAGAGTAATCCCATTCGTTGTCATCGCCAGGGTTTTAAGCCCCTTCAAGTTTGATAGTTTCAAGCAAAGTTCTTCGATATCCTTCCTAACAGTTGGTTCTCCACCAGTCAAACGAATTTTATTCACTCCAGAGCTAACAAACAAACTTGCCAAGCGAACAATCTCATCCTGAGATAGAAGTTGAGCACTAGGAGTGAGTTCTACACCCTCAGCTGGCATACAGTAGTGGCACCGTAAATTGCAACGTTCAGTCAATGATATTCTCAAATATGTGTGCAGCCTTCCAAATGAATCGGTCAACATATCAGAAATAGCTCTATCTTTGGATGGATCTTCTGACAATGTCTCACATGAAGTAGAATACATCTTTGACGAGGACCCATTGAGATGACTAGTAGTTATATTTTGACCACTGCTGCTTGCAGATAGTAATGATGCTCTAGATGAAAAGCTAGCCTGTACATTAACTATCAGTCAGCTGCAAGTAAACAACAGAGGAGTAGTGGAGGAATAGTTATAACTGCACAAACAAATGGAGAAAAGAGGTGAAAGACCAGGAAGCTGGCAGCTGGAAGTAAAATACATCTAGCTGTCCTATTTATTTTCCTAAATGCCGAAAAAACAGGAGGCACATCTCAACTTGTCCATTATCTAAGATCTCGTTCATTGGTTTCCATACTAACACTATCAATATTAATATGATGGTTGCAACTTTCAGGAAGTCATCTGCTTCCAAGGACCAAAGAAGATATGGCTAGTTCACCTTTTTCTTTTTTATAGTTCCGCATTCATGGTTGCATTTTCAAATACCAAAATCTTATCTATAAACAAAACTATAAATCCTTGAAATTTTATTTGAAACAATCATTTTTCTTCTTTATCTACTTCTAAATGATGACTAATTCAAACTCCATTTGTTTCTTCAAGACCTGTTGATACGATCCCTGGAAGGTCAAAGTTTTGGACTCCATTCATGTATTGAGTAGAGCTTAGAAGTGGTCTCAGAGGCCAGACCACTAACGTAGACTCGCTTGGACATTTTTATCTTGGGGTTATTTTTGTCTTTTTGAAAATTTTGCCCTAGTCAAGTATAAATAGAATTGGGGCTCATTTATGAATTTTTTTTGCATATCTTAAGATTAGACAACTCTTTTGAGAGAGAATTGGGACCTCTTGATTCACGTTCAACTTCAGATTACATGTTTCCAAGGAATGAGATTTTCCTGATGGAAATCTCCTTCTTTATTATTTATATCTTGGGTTCTACTTTGTCATTCTTTGGAGGCGATCGAGTTTGTATGTTGATTGTTACGTGAGACGTACATCTAAGGTTCTAGATTCTTCTAGTTAAACTATATAAAACTATTTATCGGTTACTCCTAATCGAAATCTATCTTGGTTTTTGCTTTCAATTGTTATTACTTTACATTCTTTTGTCGTCTATATCTCGAATCGTATCACCTCTGCAGTCTGCTCTTAAATTTTGAGATCAAAGAGCTAACCAGCCTAGTTAGGTTGAGGTTTAGCTTGTAAATAACCTTACCATAAGACTTTCTTAGCACACAACAAGTCAATTGTAAAGAGTGGACTTCTAAAACTTCCAAAGGATGCCGCATCCATGTCAATATGACAATCATTGAAGAAATCACAAACATACCAATAACCAAATAGTTATACGTGTTTTAGCACAGTATTCTTCTTGTTTCCTTTAACCAAGATATACAAAGGTCTAATTCTAAATTTGAAAACCTAAATAAATTACGACATGCGTGTCAATATGGAGAATCGTTGAAGAAATCACAGCCATACCCTTGACCATGTCTTTCATGCTAGTTTGACAAAGAAATATTTGTAATTTCACTTGTTAGCGTGTCTGAAATAGTTGCACGTGTTTTATCGCAGAAAACGGAAAGGAACAGGAGGAACAGAATCAATTGCCTTACTAGAGAAATAATTCACAAAAAATAAAGTGAATGCATCAAATATTTGTAAATCCCTTTTAATCAAATGAGTAAATACATGCACACTATATAAAACAAAAGAAATATGACAAAACATTCACCGTGCAATCGGCTTTTTGAGAAATATTGTATCTAAACATGATCCATGTGCCTCATTTAATATGGAAGGAAAACAGTATGGTTATATTTGAGAATGGTTGGTAAAACCCAAATGCATATAAGAATAGCAGGTAGAAACTAAAGGTCTGGTAAACAAGGCAGATAGATTTCTCTCTCAAGAAGGGCTATACCACCCACCTCATACGAAACCTACTCGTAAGTAATTGACGTAGTTTTGCACCCAAGGGTGTAGCCTAGTGGTCAATGAAGTGGGTTAAGAACCATGAGGTCTCAGGTTCAAATCCCAGCGGAGACAAAAAAACACTAGGTGATTCTTCCCATATGTTCTAGTCTTGGTGGACAGAGTTACCTGGTACATGTTGCTGGTGGGAGGTGTCAGGTATCCCATGGAATTAGTCGAGGTGCGCAAAAGCTGGCCCGGACATCACGGTCATCAAAAAAGTAATTGACCTAGTTTTTAGTTCAGAGGAGCATAGGAAAGATTATTTGATCAAGCTATATAATTCGAGTTCCAAATTTAGAGTTCAGGGGGAGTAGTCGACTTCCGAACTCCAAATTTTATTATATCAAACGCACATAACTTCACTATGTAACAGAAATCCAAAAGAGGCTGTCTCTCTCTCTGTGTGTGTGTGTGTGTGTTCAATATACATAACAAAACAAATTCAAATCACAAACCCATCAAAATTATATATTTTTTCCTCCAAAACCCCTCAAAAAAGTAAATTAAAGGAAGCAAAAGGGAAGAACGTACAGAGGTTAAAGAGTTGTGACCGAGATGCCAGTGGAAGAATCTAAATATAGAAGGCCGCATTTGCAAGACCAGAAGAAATCCCAAAATCCTGTTGTTGATTAGAGAAATATCTTATCGTACGGTTGAATTTTGGATTATATAGAAAGGAAGAAAATTAGTAGTGAAGTTGTTGGGGCAAGGACAGTGAGACGTCTGTAAATTTTGCATTTAGCGTCACCGCCATGGATATAGCAGCTAAGCACTTCCCTTGCGTGTCTCTTGAGATACGCTCAAGGTCAACAACATTCATCCCTTTCAAGTTTCCCCTTCCCTTTTTCTCCAATTTCTCACTTAATTATTTACACTACCTACCGTCCTTTCTTTTATACAACAACTAGCAAATGCATTCCCGGGCCTAAGCACTCTGCAGCACGTTTAAAATGAGTTTTATCTGGCTTAACCTATTTACTGAGTTAGTTTGACTTGACACGAAATTTAAGAAAAAAAAATTGAAATTTATAATTTTAAAAAGTTATAAATATTTGTGTTCTTATAAATTATTTAGGTACTTTAAAGTTAAATTGTTACCAAATATAAAAATGTATCTCCTATTTCACTAAAGCAAAAAGGGAGTATATAATTCTTTTTTGAACCCGACTAAAAAGAAAAGTGACTCGTATAAATTGGAACAGAGAAAGTAATTTTAGACGTCATTTTCAAAATTAGTAAAATTTATTTTATGGTTAGTTGAAGTTTAATCAATTAGCACAATTGTCTTGTTCCACAATAATTAGACTTTAATATTTAGAATAAACTCATATTTTAAAACTTTATTTGAATATTTCAAATCATGAATGTATGGGTAAAATAAATTGAGAAAACGAGATCTCTTGCCCTATTACAAAATGGATAGAAGAAAATGTATCGCTAATTATTATACTTTTTTTTTTAATAACCTCGCTTACAATTTGATCAAATAATTATTCGCATAGCCCAAGTCTCTTTTATGATTTTGAAAAAATAGTGATTCATAATTGTTAAGCCGCTTGTGTAGCTCCTCAAGCCTCCACTTTTTACAATTGCAATTATATAGAATTTTAAATTACATATTATTTTTCAAATTAATTTTTCATTTATAAATTTACTCACTTACTAACATCCTAATTCGAAAGATTTACATTCTTAAATTTGCATTCAAACTTTTATCCTTTAATATGACATGTTTGGGTTATTGCTGATTTTGACTATTAATTTCATGACATTTGATGTTTCCGAAAAAAGTGTTGAACAAATAAAATAATATGCTTATTCTTGATTTGTGCACAACTTGAGTTATTGTTTTTTTTTTTAAATAATTTATTTTAACTAAATCAGTTCCACATGATGTCACGTATATTTGTAGTCATTAAGAGTTTGATATTGACCCCTACCTTATTATAATAAGCATTCAAAATTTTACATAGGAATAGGACTACGAAATTTCTCCCTTCTTTACGAAGATTGCACAAGCTCCTCTATCCTGAGTTAGATCAACTAAAATGAAAAACAAGAGTAATTAGTAGAGAACCTTCATTATCGGTGTTCTTTACAAAAACTCCTTGTGATTATATACTACTAAGGGACATCAAACAAGAAAGGCATAATACATAAATATGACCTTTAATTTGGCATCATTTTATACCTATGACCTTTAAATTTGGGTGTGCACAAGCAGGAGCGGATCTACGTGGACGTCAGGGGGTTCACCTGAATCCCCTCGGCAAAAAATTACATTGTATATATAGGGTACATTTTTTGTATTTATGTACATATTTTATATTTTTTTATTTTTACAATCAGCTTTAATTTTTCATTTAATCCTCTAAAAGAACGACGTACATACCATAAATTATTTTATTTTTTTAAAAAAAAGAAGACACTGCTACTACCTACTGCTATTACAAATACTAATCCCAAAATACCAAATACTCAATTCTCAAATCCCAAAATCACTTTCATCTTTTTCACCAAAAGTTAAAACTCTTTTCCCTCCTTCTCCTTTTTCCCATTTTCTTGAAATTAAAGTTGTTGGTCTGTAAGTTTTCTTTACAAAATACTCCCTTCTCCTTCTTCTTCTTCCAATAACAAACGGGTCTCTATTTTTAAAGGTTGTAGTAGCTCTAAAATTGAAAGTCGGAGCTCGAAGGACAAATATTTTGTGATGAAACTAACTTATTGTATCTATAGACTATATATTATTATATCCCTTGGAATTATGTTTTATTGGCTTATTCGCACATTTAAAAAATTTATTTTTCGAACCTCCTGAGTGAAAATTTTGAATCCGTCAGTGTGCACAAGTAAGCACTTAAACTATCCAAAAGTTGAATAAGTAAACACACGAATTCTGTAGGTCATATGCGTGAAATACAAACGGGCCTACCTTAATTAGTGATCCACTAAAGCCTGCCAAATAATTAAAAAATATACACGTAGATTTTCAATTATTTTTTTTGAAAAAAACAAAAGAAAATAAATTATAATATACGATAAAGAGTTACACGGTGAAAACAAATTCATTTAGAGAAATTTCACTAGTCCAATAAAAACCCTAATCCTAAGCTCTTGAAATCCATCTCTCATTCTCTTCAAATCAAAGGAAAAATTATTCAAGACTTGTGTTAAAATTTCATATACTCTGAATGTTTATCCATTCTTTTCCCCTCAATTTACTAGAGGAAAGAGTTGTTGGAGAGAATAGGAAGAGAATAAAGTTGAAATTTGATTTGAAAAAAGAAAATGTATATTAAAAGGATTAATTAAGGGTATAGTAATCATTTCAGTATTCTTTTATCGTTGTGAGACTCAAATTTCACCTCAAACGCGCGTAACTTCAGTATATTCACGCATTTGGCCATGTAGAATTCGAGTGTTTATTTGTTCAGCTTTTGAATAGTTTAAGTGTCTACTTGTGCACACCCAAAGTTAAAGGTCATAGTTGTAAAATGGTACCAGGTTAAAGGGCATATTTATGTATTATGCCAATAAGAAACACAAAAACTTCTTTTTGATAAAAGGTTGGACAATTTTTATGATACATAATAAATTGATTTTATTTCCTCTTAGTTGAGACTCCCACCTATCCTGCATGCAACAAATCGAATTTTCACTATGCTTAATTATTTATGTTATCATAACATCGACTTTGTCTTTGAACTCTCCATAGTCCATACAATAAATCACATCTTAAATGGAATAGTATTGTTTCAGATTACTTCCATAAAATATTTTTAGTTTTTGTATCTCCTGATTTTAGAGAAAGCACTAGCACAAGAGAAGTTTCTTGGTGAATTAGGACTCCAAAAAGTATTTTCAAGTTTGTATCTCTATTTTCAATATGAACATTCTAAATAACATCACATACTTTAGCTGGTACCAGGTTTTAGTGTCACAATTGTTCTCGTCGATACAATTAACCAATAATAGATTACCATATTTGTTATCCAAGGAAAAGTAAGCTGCAAGAGGACCAATACCAACTCAATGTAATTATTCCGTCAAAAAGAGACATGTATTATGTTAACCTTTATAACTATACGTTTCTGATTCAGCCACAATCTTAACTAGATCTTTCCAAATGAAGTATTGATCTGGTTGATGATTTTTGAATACCATGTGACTTCTTTTCCAGTTTTTTGCAATTATAAATTGAGACAATAAATTGTCCTTCATTTTTATCCTCCTATATCCTGCATGTTTTTGAAGCCTGTTTCACCCTATTTAATTGGATAGTTTATATTAGCCCAGAAACTTCAATAATATTTCTTTTTGCTGTTATCGCGTCGCCGAAATTTTTTTGCCAAATATTCTTCCAACCGTTTGATCATAGTTTTTGGAGGAGTCATAGTAGCGAAAGCATGAAGGGCTTGTAATTGAAGCACATGTTTGATAATAATAGCCACTCTATCGGGATATATCATGTAATTTCCATATCATCCTTGAATCTTGTGTTATAATAGATTTAAAAATATTTTTATATGAAAAAAGGACAAGTGATTGTGAAACTCAAATAAAAAAGGATTAAATTTATTATATTTTATTAAAATTAAGACATTTGAATTTGAATGCATCTAAATATTATGTGCATTAAGATTTAGATGTTTGAATTTGAATACACATATGAATATTGTGTAAGATTTGAATACAAAATAATTAAGATTTAAGACTATTATTTATTCAACATCTCAGTGTGAAAAATATATTTTTATTTAAAAATTAATAAATATAAAACTTAATAAAATATGAAATTAATCTAACACTATCAACAAAAAAAAAGTAAAAAATTATATGGCGGCAATGTCTGACGATGTTGTGGGTGTCAATTGAGGATGGTGTTGACTAATGTTATTGTTGTATGTGGGTAGTAGCTAGTATGGTGATTGTGATTGACAATATAAGTTGATGATAGTATTGAGGGTACTAGTTGATAGTTGGATGGAAGTGATATCTAATGTGGTAGTGAATGATGACGATGACTGACGATATAGTGCTGACTGATGATGTTGATTGTCGGTTGTGATCAGTAATTTTTGTGGTAATGATAATTAATGGTGATGGTGATTGTAAATAATGGCTAGCGATGATAACAACTTATTGTAGTAATTACCAACAGTAGTGATTATTGTTGGGAATAGTGGTAGTTAATAATGAAGAGCGACAACGACATTAGTTGATAATGATGTAGTAGCTAGCGGCGGATGGATGAATTGGTGAACTGTCATCTTTAACCTTACAATGAGATTTTATTACTGATTTGTGGGGAATAAGATTCCAAATTTGAAGGACAGAGCACCTCATCACTTGCACATGGCTTCTCTATCTTATTATTCATCACCAGAATAACGAATCTGGTGCTTCGTCGTGGAGAAATAATTCATAATTGTATTTATTACCTTCACCATATTGTAAAAGAGTTCATAATTAATTTTAATTTTTATATATCATCGTCTACATAATCATAAAATAATTATTTTTTTATTTTTATTTACTTCCAATGAAGTTACAAACTTATGCTTCCTCATCGCAACTGGAAAATTATTTTTGGTGTTGTTTCATTTTCTTGTTTTTTCGCTATTCATAATCACGTATTTTATCATTTAATTCAAAAAATTAGCCACACCACAACTTTTCAAAACAAGCGTTTTTTTTGTCCAAAAGAAGTCTTAATCATATTAAACTAAACCAAATGAGTACGTGGAGGATCATTATAATTGCCATGGACACATTAGTACAAGGTTGGCGTATAATGCTATAGCAGTTAGCATTATTATTACATGACAAAAAGGAGTAATCGAGCATATATAGCACTAGTCAGCAATACATATGAGTGAATACCTATTCATATCGGGTATTTATATATATCAAACTAATGAATATGATAAGTGATTGAATGAAGTAATTATACACATTAATTAATCATTATTAAGTAATACTTGTATATATTCAAACACATATCGTATATTTATTGATTTAATGTAAACATTCGATGCAAAAAAGTTTTTACCGTCTCGCGTGCGTAGTCCCGACCTTCTCAATATTTAAAATAGTGATAGCAAAACATGACATGCTTTCAAAAATGAGTGGCCGGCTCATCAGTGTTAAGCTGGTAATACCATACGGTGGCCAAATCCATTTTAAAGAAGTGGGAATTTATAAACAAAGGAATAGAGGAAAGTGGTGGAGGTAAGATTACTATCAATTTCACGCCATTCACACACTTGTGGTAGATAAAATATGATTTTTTAATTAGAGATTTTGAGTTTGATTTATCTACAAAAATGAAAAATAGAAAATCTTGATAGGTAGTATTTTCTCCTTTAATTGAGGTTTTAAAGCGAGTATCAAACGCCTGATAGAAAAAAAAATATACCATAAATGTTTATGATTTTTTTTTTTTTTATGGTGAGGATGGACTCAACAATAATAAGGCCCCGTTTGGCCATGAAAACTAAAATAATTTTCACTTTTTTGATATTTTTAAAGTGAGAGTTGGAGTTGAATTTGTGTTTGGCCATAATTTTTACAATAATTATTTAGAATTTAAATTATTTTTAAAAAAAATAAAATATGATTTAAATGAGGTTATTTTATGAAAATAAAAAATTTAAATTTTTTTTCAAAAAAAAAAAAACTTTAAAAAGTGAAAACAGTGAAAAGAGATATTGAGCTGTTTTTACTTTTTTAAATACAACTTCAAATTGCATTTGAAATTTTTATAGCCAAACAATAATTTTTGAATAAAATAAAATAATTTTTCGAAAAAAAGTAAAAACTTTTCATGGCCAAATACCCTCTAAGATAAAAAAAGAAAAGAAAAGAAGAATGTGTTTAGCAGAAAAGAGAATTTCATGAAACAGAAATATCCATTACAAGTTTTGCAGAGGCAGTGCTTTAATAAATTAATCTTCAAAAGAGAGAATTGATAATTGAAAAGTCATATTCTTTGTCGGATGGGGACATCGAAAAGTCACGATGGAGTGCTATTCTGGCGGCTATCCCGCAGCCTAAAATAACACATTATTTTTTGCATTATTCACCTTTTATATTTTTTCTTCTTTTCTTTAGGAGAAACCTTTCGAGCCCTCCAAAATAGTACCCCTGCTCGAAGGTTTATTATTATTCAAAATTGTATTTTATGTTTCCATTAACGAAGAAAACTAACTAAAAGATTTTGCAAATTTGAACTTAAATCTTATATTTCTAAACTCACTTTATTGATTATTCGATGACATTTTTGTACGTAGCTCCTAGAATCTAACATGAGACTTTAAATTGAATTAAAGTTAGTACCAAAATTAGGGATAAAGTTATAAAATTTTGAGGATGGTCAGATGAATATTCTTTGTTGAACTGTATTTATAGGTAAAATAATATTTTATATAAATATATAGAATATTTGAACATCCTTGACACAATACAATAATATTTGTCTTTGACTATTTTTCATTAAATTTTGTTTAACAAACAAATCTTAAGAGGTTTTGTGTGATAAAAAGCTGCTTAATTACAAAAAATAAATCCTAAAATTTTTAGGTGCACTCATTTATCATAAAGAAAATTACTTATATATTTATCTAATGTTTGGATACTCGTGGCGAAAATTTTAGCGACGTCATTGACTGAAGTTCTACTTGTGCTTCCTCTTTTTCATTTTATTATTGTGTTACTATCTTCAATATGCTTTTTATTTTGATTTTAGATTATACTAAAATGTTTTTTGTTTTGTTTTTAGTTGTATACTATAAAAACTTTTCTAGCGTGGAATATTGGAAACTGTCTTTCAACTTGGAGCCTTATTTTGCCTTTTCCACGCCTTCAATAGTTGAAGTCAAAGACCATTTAGATTGATTTTTTTTTAATTTTTTTTAGCAGAAAAACAGTTTTTGATTTTTCTTTCTTGCAAAAAAAGATAGTAATTCCAGTATAATAATAAAAAGAACCTTTTTTGCGAAATTGCTAACCAAACAGCACAGCTCTGTGAAGGAGCAACTTCTTTTTCGTTCCATCAGCCTACTTGAGATCTAGGTAAAAGTTACGCAGAATCGCCATTTCCAGAATTTGTTGATCTTTATTAAATGCTTTTAATGATTTTATCGGTGAATTAATCTGCTTTCGCGATCTTATCTTGAGTTAATTGGTGATCTATTTCGACATTTTGGAACAATCTCTTTTCCGGTATTGAAATGGACGTGTATATGGAATTTCCCACTATTTTGAAGTGGAGACTTTCTTTTTGTGCTGGAAAACTTACAGATATTTGTAATTTTGTGGCGTATTTTTTGTTTTGTTTTTAAATATCAATCAAACTTTGCTGTGCAGTTGATTTTTTGATTTTTGCGAGCAATGGTGTTCTATCGTAGCGTTTCGTTGCTATCAAAGCTGCGTTCTCAAGCGGTAAGTTGCAAAGGAAAAACAAGTTGTTGTTCTTGTGATGTATTAATGATTTGATTTGTTTTTCTATTGAAATCCTTTTACTAAAGTTTGTATATTCCTGATTTAAATTCAATTAATTCTTGAATTGTAGGTCCAACAGTCAAATCTTAGCAATTCTGTGCGCTGGCTTCAAGTCCAAACCTCTTCTGGTCTTGTAAGTTCTACTGTCTCCCTCTGCAAAAATAATTAATGAGCTTTTTGATCCTTCTTAGTGATTACTACATATGATTCAACTACCAAGCTAGTTGGGATCAGTTGTATGATTTTTTAAAATGATCAAAATTTTGAAAGTAACCAATCGTTGTTTGTTATTTGTATTTTTTCTGCTGAAGAAGTTCATATTAGTAATGTTAGAATAACAACAACAACAGCATATCCGGTATAATCCCACAAGTGGGGTCTGGGGAGGGTGATGTGTATGCAGCCTTGATCCTACCTTTTGAAGATAGAGAGGTTGTTTTCGATAGACCCTCGGCTCGACTAAGCATATCATATTAGTAATGAAAATGAAAATTCTATGTTGGATTTTATTTGGTGCACAACTTCTCCAAATGTGTTTCCAAGGCCAACATGTGTCTGTGATAGGGTTGTCCTGAACTAAGTTGCTCGGAATCTCCTAAAATGTTGCCGCACCCGTGTCGGATCCTCCAAAACGCACTACTTTTGAAGGATCCGACACGCACCCGGTGACATTTTTGAAGAGTCCGAGCAACGTAGGTCTTGAAGGATGGAGTAGCATGACATGACAGAAAAAACCCACTTTTGTACCTTTCCACCATAGGCAGTCTTGTTTATTAGGACAGATGGACAGGGATCCTATCTCCTGTACCAATATGCAGACTAAGTTCAATTCCCAATCAGTACAATTCCTTCGGAAATCTAAATTCCACCCATGATTGTAACAATCAGCAACAAGAGCTACATGATTGGAACCTAAAGAAAAGAGTTTTGGGGTTGTTGTTTGAGAGGGATATGATCCACCAAGCATCATGCCAAAAGCTTATCTTCCTTCTGTCTCCCAAAAGAAAATAGGTGTTGCCCTGTAAATTCTCTCAATGTGACCTGATTGTTTTCCGTACAGAGAAGCCATAAGAGTTAGACGGGGACTTTGTTATCCATTGATTTAGAATCCCGAACTTGGTTTCTATGACTTTTCTGCATAGCACTTGATCCTCCCTTGTGAATTTCCATCTCCATAACCATTTATGAAAGAGTCTGTCATTTTGAACTTTTAAGTTCCTTACCCTGAAACAACCAGCTTTATTTATGCTACTTCATAATTTAACTATTATTTTTTCTTTCATTTTTTATTTCTGGATTTTGATGACCATTATCTGAGTATGAAAGTGTTTTTAAATTAGTTCCCCTACATCATTCCATTTAAGCACCTGGCGTCTAGCTTATATAACATCTTTTATGGAAAGATAGATTTTGCAGCGAAGACAGTGCAGAAACACTATGACGGCTTTTAAGATCTGACATCTTGTTAACAAAATGACTCCCAAGATAATGAACTTACTGGTTTTTCTTTGGTATGGCCTTCTTGGGTCAAGTTAATCTGCCACTTGACTAGTCTTGACAGTGTGTAAGCAAATTAATTTTGAGGCTGCATCTGATGTTACAAGCTAAATTATATGTTTGGCCAACTAATTTTCTTCAAACTCTTGAAGGCGATGGCTCATGCTAGGTTGTAATGCAGTTATAGGGCCCTCAAAGTGTAGCATTTTTTGTCTCGGATTTTCGGATGTCACCTGATATTATTGTTGCAAATTGACTAGCCCAGTGAAGCATAAATCTCTACAAGCATTACTGTTTCCTTTATTTTGTGCGACACACTGTTAGTATTCATTGTTATACCACAGAGGAAAAATAGGCAAGATAGGATACACATTTGTGTTTAAAACTAGGCTAATTTCGAGTGTATGGTTGATTACTTACCTTCTTTCTTTTCAACTTTGATTTGTAATAGCCAGTCGACAAATTTCCACTCGAACCTCTCCTGTCCTTGTTTGCTATTTTGTTTTTCCACTCCAGAGGACAATTTTATAGTACTTTAGTGAACTTGAAATAATAAATGAAAAATGTTTTACCCCTTCATCTTTTAATTACTTCTTACACTTCTTCCTTAATGTCCACATATAATTCAATTAATAATTTTATTTGATATAGGATCTGCGTTCTGAGCTGCAAGAATTGATTCCTGAGCAACAGGTATATGTAGATTCATTTCGTACTTCTTTAGTTCCGTTTGATTCCATAGCTTAAGTTTGTGTATATTAGGCCTTTACTTCACATTTTCTACAAAATTGATTTATTGGTTTTGTTTTTTCCCCTAAACTACACGGGACAATGTTTGTCACCATAACATGTTCTTTCTCTCTTCTACTGATGGAAATTTTCTATATAGAAAAAAAGAAGTGTCATATTTTGTGTACACTGAGAGGGGCTTTCATAAAGTTGTGGAGATGTGAGGTCATCTATCATGTGATATATGTATATTTCTGATTCTCTAATTGCGATTTTTTTCTTTTTCATTAGGATCGCCTGAAAAAGATCAAGTCAGAATATGGAAAGGTTCAATTGGGAAACATCACAGTTGATATGGTAAATAGAAGTTTTTAGTTAAATATAAGTTTGGGAAAATGCTGTAAATCTGGATTGACATTTGTTGTTCAATTTGAAAGGTTCTTGGTGGAATGAGAGGAATGACAGGATTACTGTGGGAAACCTCATTACTTGACCCCGATGAGGTTACATTCTACCTAATCTGTATCCCTCAGTGAATGCAAGTCAATCATAAATTTCGGTGATTGCTGCCACGCCACTCATTACCTTTGCTCTATTCTTTCAGGGAATTCGCTTCCGGGGCTTGTCTATTCCTGAATGCCAAAAGGTATTACCTGCAGCAAAGCCTGGAGGTGAGCCCTTGCCTGAAGGTCTTCTCTGGCTTCTTTTAACAGGAAAGGTGAGCTCTTGAGTGCTTACTTTATCGTAGCACATAGGGAATTTGAAATAACATTCATTAAAACTGCTTCACAATGTTGCTCTAGTTTTGTTGTCATTGAGTTCGAAGTATGTATTGGTAAGGCACTTCAAAGATTCTCCGTTGAACAGCTCTTAAGCCCTGAGTTTGGTCTGAATTGCCCCTTTTGTGCAAGTAGATAGATTTCTTTTTCTCATTCACACCAAGCCGGACCTACTCTAATTATAGATATTGCAAGAAGTGTGCAAAACTGAGTCTGATTCGTCTAGAAAAATTGCTATAGGAGTCCATGGGGTGGTTATTATACATGCTTAGATTTTAAGACTATACTTATCTTCTCTCTCATACTCTTGTGAAGGTGCCATCAAAAGAGCAAGTGAATTCATTGTCTCAAGAATTGCAGAGTCGTGCTACTATCCCCGGTATGTTAGCTGTCTTATTGTGTTTCCTTGTTCATTCTTTTATTGGACGCTGTTTGTCTTTGGCTTTTACAGTATAGTCATAACTCCTTAAATTTGAACTTCCTTATTATCAGTTCAGTTGCATAATATTCATTCATCGCACCTATGTTACCTTACTCGCACCACTTGATGCTTTTACTTCTCTGAGGTTTTATCAGTAACTTTATTGCTGCAGATCATGTATACAAAACTATTGATGCCTTACCAGTCACAGCTCATCCTATGACCCAGTTTGCTACTGGAGTCATGGCTCTTCAGGTTGAAATTTGAACTATTTAATTTTCTGTTTCTCCTTTCAGTAATTTCCTAATTATCATGCATGCACGATTAAACGTAGATCCTTTGACTTGAGTCTGACCTTTCTGATCTTCACTACCAACTATTTTTCGTGCTTGTTTGTAATATGGTGATATCATGCATGCATACTGATCCTGATTTAATTTGAGTATTACATTGTTGAGCTTCACAATAGACGATTTGGGTGCTTCTCAGCAAAATATAGGGCGTGTGAAGTTGGTTAACCTCCTATTGTTATATTTTATTTGATGCCTGCGCCGATTGGCTTGATGAACTTGGAATATGCAGCAACACTTCGTATGTACTAAAAATTTTGGTGACTTGTCGTGTAATCAAGGATAGTTTGTCCTTTCTTCCATGATATTCTTCCACCTGCGAAGACCGAACAATTCATACTTTCATCTCTTTTAATTGAGTTTTGGGAGATTTAAGTAGGTGTTTTGGTCATGATTTGGTTGAGATTTGAAAATTGTAGTAATTTGAGTTCAAGTTGAAAAAGGGTATTGGGAGGTTGAAGTTGTGTTTGGACATCAACACACAGTTGGAATTTTGTGAGTGAAAATTTGAAAATCCTAAAAATGTTTTTCAAACTTCAAATTCTATATTTCAAGTTTGAAGTTGAAATAATGATCCAATTTAAAGAAACACTTATTCAAAATAATCTCCAAATATTATTTCAAATATTTGGAATCTTATCTATTGCCAAATGGGTCCTAAGTGCTTTAAGAGATATGTAGCATCATGAAGCAGCTCTCGTTGAAATTCATGTTCTACTGGCTTACTGTTTTGTGGATCTTTGAGAACCTTGGATTAAAAGATGAAAGAAGGAATTTCATCTGTGCTTAACTCAAGAAAATGGTGGTTTCGTCTGATGCAGTCTTATTAGAAGATTTCAACCACCAATTCACTACCTTGTTTTCTCTGTAGGTTCAAAGTGAATTTCAAAAGGCATACGAGAAAGGGATTCACAAATCAAAGTGAGCCTCGTCAAAGCCATCTCTTGAAGCTGGTTATTTGTTTTCCAGGAACACTAACAATGTTGTATCATTAGGTTATGGGAACCAACATATGAGGATTCCATGAGTCTGATTGCTCAAGTTCCACTTGTTGCTGCTTATGTTTATCGCAGGTCAGATAATAGTATGGCATTTACCAATCTTCATTTTCTTACTCTTTTATCCTCGTATATGTTGCACATAGAAGGAGATGACTTTCTAATCTGCTTTCTCAGCTTAGTAGCTTTCTGTTATTGGGTTTCAATGCTTACATGAAAATTAGTCTTTGAAACTGTGTAAACTGACCCTTTTGTTTGCACTTGTGAAGGATGTACAAGAATGGCAACACTATATCTAAGGATGAATCCCTGGATTATGGTGCAAATTTTGCTCACATGCTTGGTTTCAGTAGCCCTGAAATGCATGAACTTATGAGGCTCTATGTCACGATACACAGGTAAATTTGACACCTGAATTATTATAACTATTTTATGATACTTACTTCTGAGTATTTAACGTCTATCCTGGCAATCAGAATTTCGTTGTGTGTATTCTATAACCAGTTGGCACTTATTTTGTTTTGTGTTGCAGTGATCATGAAGGTGGTAATGTCAGTGCTCACACCGGTCACTTGGTGCGTACTTCGCCTCTGTGGTTTATGGACAAACTAACTGTTTCCTAGTGGTCTTAACACTTAACATGGAATTCTTTGTCAAGTGGGATTTCGGAATATGCATATACAATAGCTTAAGCCTTGTTTTTATCAATGATTTTTCATAAGTCAACATTCTACTGTCACTTTTCTCAGTAGCACTAATTGTACTTAAATTCAGGTTGCTAGTGCTTTATCAGATCCTTACCTATCCTTCGCTGCTGCTTTGAATGGTTTAGCCGGACCACTTCATGGTTTAGCCAATCAGGTGCTTTGTCTGCTTTACAGCTGTTGTTTCTTCTATACTGCTTTGATTGCACACTGAGTATTTCCCTTGCTGAAATTTCCTTTTGACTATTGTCATCTGTGTATTTAATATTTGTCCCCATTGCCTAAGGCTCAAATAAATGGAGGAGTGAAAATCTGAAATGAAATGGTGTGCGATTTAAGTTGGAAAAAGATATGTAAAATTCCAATGAGCCTGGAGGACAAAACTTCTAGTTACTAAGATGAACAAGCTCTGTTCTCTAACTAATATTCTTCACAACTAACATGCCATGGTTGGTGCTGCACCATATGCCTCAATAAATAATTTTCCATCTACAATATGAATAAAAAAACAAAATGGACTCTGTAATTCGATGGAAAGCCTCTGCTTATTTGGCCAGCTGTTCAGTAAATTTATTCACTCGTTCAAATAAATTTCATCCATTTATCATATGGTCCAATAATTTAAGTATGCTTTCCCCCCTCATTTAAAGATTATGTTTGTTCCTGTTAACTATGTTGCACAATGACTTAAAGTTTCACTATCTCCATATGGTATGTCTTTTTGTCCAGTTCTATTAAATCCAGAAATTTCCAGCAAACAGCAGTTCATTAGATATAATTTTTAGTCTGTTATTTATTTTACCTGCAATCTGTATCTGCTGGATGATTTAAGTTGACCCAGCTGCCACTTTCTGCTTTGCCATCAGGAAGTTTTGCTATGGATAAAATCTGTTGTAGAAGAGTGTGGGGAGAACATTTCCAAAGAGCAGTTGAAAGACTACGTTTGGAAAACATTGAACAGTGGCAAGGTAGTATATTAAGTTCTCTGCATATTTCTATGTGCCTCTGCTAATTTTATTTTTCAAGCAATTGGAGCTCACTTTAGATGAAAAGTTTAACTTGCCATCACATGTTACCGAGATTCAAAGAGTTAATTCTCTGTTCAGCATCATTTTTTATATTTCATACAGTATTCGAAAATATCAAATGATTATCACATTCTATTTGTCTCATCGATTGCTCTTCTAATCATGGTTACTGAACTTTACTCCTCAAATGAGATTTAGTAGTTGACTTTTTCTCAAACAAAACCTTTTCTTAGCTTTTATTCTTCATATCCTAATGTGTTAGACTGTTGAGTCTTTAAAAAACTGCTCCTCTCTCTCTCTCTATGTGTGTGTGTGTTTGTACGTATATATATTATACATGTGCACATATGCATATATGTACAACATAGTCTCTTTCTCTGCCTCCGTCTCTCTCTCTCTCTCCCCCTTTTCTGGGAGGTTAGGATGTTGGTTAGGTAGATGATGGAGAACTTTATAGTCACGATCCCATATTGCTGAGCTTGAAATGCTCTTATCATTCTCAAATTGCAGGTTGTCCCTGGTTTTGGACATGGAGTTCTGCGCAAGACTGATCCAAGATATACATGCCAGAGAGAGTTTGCTATGAAGCATTTGCCTGAAGATCCACTATTTCAACTGGTTAGTTCTAAGAAGCCTGAGCTGTACATTGATGATGCTCTTTGATTCAATGTGTTTGATCTTCCCATCATGTTCTTTTGGCTTTTCGTTCTTGCAGGTGTCAAAACTCTACGAAGTTGTTCCTCCTGTTCTTACAGAACTTGGCAAAGTAAATCTTTCATCTACATTGTTACTGAAATTGCTTCAGCCTGTAAAAGCTGTTTAGCTTGATTGTTTGTACGTCTATTTTTTTTTTTCCGTTTGGGGGAAGGGGTCGGCATTCTAGTTTTACTAATTACCCAATATCGCCAGTTAAGATGATTGACTTAAAATTTTGGAAGAACTTAAAATATGGATTAAGATTTTGGAAGAACTTAAATGCATCTTTCAGGTTGTTAGTAATTTCACTTTTTACGCATGGCTGTCTGCCGAAAATGGGATTTAGTGAGGTATTGGTATCTTTTATCCATTGTATTATAAGACTTTCCCCTTATCTCGGTAGTCATTGTGATTCACTCAGAATCATTGTATCATCTCTCAGATTTTTCCTCAGCCTTGCTATTTCATATGGAACTTCCACAAAATCTGATTATGCTTTGTTTTCTGATGATCCCACAAGCTGCTGTCTTCTTTTGTTGATGCTCTTTCCTCAGCTGCTATAGATTTGGCATTCATGTCTCTGTACGCAAAATGCTTTTGTTCATTGACTGGGATTCTTTTGCAGGTTAAAAACCCTTGGCCAAATGTTGATGCCCACAGTGGTGTGTTGTTGAACTATTATGGTTTAACTGAAGCAAGGTATTACAGATCCATATTGCTCACAAAATTGAGTGGATGTAAATGGCTCTAGAAAACTGATGTCTTCTTCCTTCCATTTTTTTCGTACAGATATTATACGGTCCTCTTTGGCGTATCAAGAGCTCTTGGCATTTGCTCTCAGGTACTTTCTCCTACGGTTATTTTCGTATGCTGCCTTCTCTAGTCTCTCCGTTGACTTCCTTTGGACTTGCACTGATACTTCTTCTGGATCTTTGTAGCTAATTTGGGACCGAGCTCTTGGATTGCCGCTAGAGAGGCCGAAGAGTGTCACAATGGAGTGGCTTGAGAACCATTGCAAGAAAGCATGAAGTGTTTGAAATCTCCGCGAGCATAAAACACAATGTATAATCTTTTTGAATAATTGCTTGACAAAGCAGTCTTTTCTTGGGGACAAGATAGGTCGCATGGTTAATGACTTTAGTTCAAACTTCACTGAATTTGTGTGAGTTGTATGGTTTGTCGAGCCCTGTCCCCGAATTTTGAACTTAGTCTAGTGGATTCATTTCTCTTCATTCAGAATTCCTCACACATTGATCCAGCATGTAAAAATAATAGGTCAATGCTACTAGTCGCATTCTTGGTTGCCATTAGACTTGTGAATGAATTCCTTTTGCTGGCAAGTTAAGTAATCCGTTGATTCACGCAGTAAACTGCAATTGTGAAGTTTCTTAAATTTGCTAATTCTTGCAGTCGCATGTTCGCAATTCCAGTCTGTTGATATTATGGACCATGAAATTTCACAGATTCTTCCTGGGTAATTTAGTTACTCGAGAATTTGCGTGTTACAGTATCTGCTATGGCTGTGAAGGCGTATTTTTTCCTTTTCCTTTATGTGCACCTCAATTTTTAGTTTCGTTTTGGTCACTCAAAAAGTACGTTAGCTCAGACATTTACACTTTGTTTGGATGGTGGTTACCCATGGTTTCATAATGTATGGTATTGTATCGTACAATATTGTATTGTATTGTATTATTAATACAATGTTTGGATAGACTGTAGGGTTGGTTGTTGTTTCATAATGTATTGTATTGTGTTGTTTGATTTGACTGTATCATAGTTGGTATGTTTACTAAATACCCTAAATTATTATTAATGTTAAATTTATTAATATTAAATAAGGGCATAATTAAAAAGATAAATTAAATTATCATGGGATACCACCAAATTGGTGGTACAATAAAATGAAGCTTTTCATAGTTAAATAACCATGGAATTAAATCATATCATACCATTTATTTCAAGTTACAATCAAAACAAACATGGTAAGCATCAGTACCGGATGACATTAAGCTAGGATCTAAGTTGAGGCTGTTGAGCCACTACTGCTATTGCATTCTTTTTATTTTAATCCACTCCTTTAATTTTATGTTTCTTCGTGTTGGTGAGTTAATTCATATGCGAGATAGAACCATCACATTTGTCTAGGAGAGCTGGTAAGAGATGATGCTTTTAAAAGGTTTTGATTAACAAGTCAGAACAATCTCTCTTTTGATTCCGTCTCCATCTAAATTTTAAGTGTGCACGAGAGAGATTTACCGGAATGACTTTGAAGGTGAATGATATTGAACTTTTGACCCTACTTGCTCATGAGCAAAACTTAAAGTGTAACAAGTTTTGACTTTTTTGAAGGTTCGCCAATGGGGCAGAGTCAAAAGTTCAAGACTATCCATTTTCAAGATCAGTGAATGTAATTTTCTGAAAAAATAGCCTAAACGATTATAATGCAAATAACAATCTCTAACAAATAATGTAGTCATGAAATATGAAAACACTTTTGTCATTTCATTTTCCTAACTAACATACAATAACATATTTAGTGTAATCTCACCCTCTTCTTAATAACATAATAAAATAATAATCAAAAACACACATAAACTATCATTTTTATGCAAATTTATACTCCAATTATTTATTATTCCTTTTACCTATCTAAACTCTATCACTATTTATATGTTAAAACTTAAAGACACACGTAGATCTATGTTGTGTTACCTGCCTAAACTATACATAGCTTTTTCCATATCCACCCAAAAGTCGCCGCAATCTAACTTTAGGTATTGCTCATCCAACGCCATCATCACCTCTCTTTTGTATTTTCCTAGCTTCCAAAAACAAGTTATTGGCCATCACTACAAAATTTTCCTATCAATAGATTTTTATCCATTTTTTTACGGAGGAAAGAGAAAGAGACTACAATTTTAATAAACAACTCACTTTATGAGTCTTTTAAAAAAACATATCTTAGTGAACAAATTGACGTGCAAGTTCGTAGTAGTTTTCTAAGTCTTATTTTTCCTAAATAAAATAATGAACAGACGTATCAACTTCTTTTTAATAGGAGTAACATTTTACGTGGACTAGATACTTTCTTCTTTTTCCCTTTTCCAATAGAGTCCGTCCTTGAAGTTTCTTGGTGAAACCTAGCAGGTTCTAGCAAATTACTCCAAATAAAGAATTTTAATACACACACCTGATTGACAAAACTAGTGGTTTTATACTTATTTTCTTGTATTTGGTACGCAAGTAAAAAATATTATTTTAAAATTATTTGTATATATCTAAAACAAAACTATGCGGATGGGTGGACTAGGGGTTGATGGCGCGGAGAGGGGAGAGGGGTGGGGGTGAGGCGGGGGGTTGGGTAGAAAAAAAATTAAAAAAAATTGTGGGGGTTGGTGGGTTGGGGTAGGGGTGAGTTGGGGGTTGGGGGTAGGAGTGGGTGGGGTGGGGTGTGTTAGGGGTGGGTGGTTGTGAGCGTGGGGAGGAGACAATACCACTTGTTTTCCTACTTTAGAAGTCATTTTTCTTATTTTTAAGGAGTTTATTTTTCTAAATTAATATTTTTTCAAATTTTTTGATCAACTAAACACGAAAAAATAAGAAAATATTTCCAAACACACCTTGAATCACCATACAAGTGACAAATTTAATTTGTACTCCCTCGGTCTCAATTTGGTTGATACATTTTTTTATCTATTCAAAAAGAAATCAATCATATTTTTATATTTAAACATAAGTTAATGTTAAAATTTTCAAGATGATTTATAGTTATACAAATATCTACAATTTATTTTCTAGCATAAGATTTAAAAGCTTTTTTTCCCTTAAAGTTGATGTGCATTGAAATAGTGGCACAAAAAGAGAGATGCGAAGAATATTAAAGGGTTAATAAATCATTGAAATAGTGTCACAAAAAGGGAGATGCGAAGAATATTAAAGGGTTAATAAATCGACAAACGGCATTGACTTCAACAAACACCAAATTAATTGCTAGAATGACTCATCCTAAAAACTTCTAGTTAACTCGTTGAGTGATTATGTTTTATTATTGGAGATGTGGAGCCTGATTTGGTTTGATTGGACATATTGATGGGTTGGGTACGATAGAAATTATACTATTTAAGTTTGTTTTAATAATAGTCAGCTTTTTAAATTTGTTAAAATATTTTATTTAGACACTTAAACTAATCAATGCTCCAATTGAACACTCCAATTTCTAAATAATTGAAACATTTAATTAGGAGTTGAGATATTCAATTAAAACAATGATTAGTTAAAGTGTTTAAATGAAATATGCTAAATAGCTTTTAAATTTCAACAACTACCTCTGTTTTTGGAGATGTGAACCCCGACGATATGTTAATATATGATACATCGTCAAAACACATTCTCACTAACAAAGTAGGTCATTTGAATTCGATTATAGTAGTATATATGCCCATCGAAAATCAATAAAAGTTGGGGTGGGATGTAAATTCCTCCCACCTTTAATTAAAGATATTGAGTTTAAGCTCTAGGTATATAAAAAAATATGTTATGGCCTCGAAGAGGTACGAATAAAGTAGGGAAAACAAAAATATATGCCCACCGGAAGGAGAGTTTCTTTATCCATTTTGTCGGACAATGTGTGTGTGCCATGTCCTTTTGTTGAGCTATCAAAATAATGTTCTAAGCTTAAGTGACTAGTTTACCGCTTGTGAATAATTTCGTTTTCTTATTCATGTTAATAATAATAATAATAATAATAATAATAATCCATCTTAACCTTTATAAAGCGTACATGCCTTAGAGTAGTTGGTTGCTTGTGTATTTAACTATGAACTATAAACATACATAAGAATATTTGGAGCTGAGGAAAGAAGGACGCGTTGGTAATATTCTTGAGTTAATTCAATCGATGATTGTGGATAGTAAAATAACTTTATCATATTTAATTTGTTTAGGTTGTCATAAACAAGTATATCTTGATAGTTGAGATTCAAAAGGATCAACTATAATTTTTTAGTATTATTCAATAGTATAATACTAATACGATTACTCTCCCCGTCTCAATTTATATAGTATAACATTTTTTGTTTTTGAGATCCAAACTATGTAAATTTTGATTAATATTTTAAAATATATTTCTCGTCATGTTAACACGAGAAGAATGCAAGTTATAATACATTTTGTATAATTTTTGAATATTTATATTTTAAAATATTAAATTAATTTAATTAAAAAAATTAATTAAATTAGATCTCGATAAACAAAAATATCACATAAATGATGACCGAGAGAGTACGAGAAAACACGAAAATAGTAAAACTAATTAGTCAATAACAAACGTCAAAAACCTTCGAGACTCTTTAAAAAATTCATGGGAATTTAGGTAATACTTATGGATTACACCAAGCATATTATTATTTATTGTTATGCATTTTGGTAACGCTAAGATACTACAATCAATCAGAATCGTTTGATACATGCAATAAGTATAATAATCTCGAAATAAAATTTGAGATCGATTTTATTTCATTTTAATATAAGAATATTAGCTAATCACATAACTATTTTATACGACCCCGCAATGTCATATATTACCATTTTATTTTGGTAACTTACATAAAACTCACATTCCGCGTTGATGTTTTCCTTCTTTCATATTCCACAGTGTCAGTTAGGCAGCTCTTATCTTGTGAGACATCACCTTTCCACTATCTCTCAAATGTGTCACTGTCTTTCTCTGCCTTGTAGTACTTTAAACACTCACCACATAAAGTAATTATTACTGTATACAACTTCCTTTGTCATCTTATTGGTCTTCTGTAAGCAGGAGTTCCAAGAATTTTCATTTCTAGGTACCATGACAAGTCACTTTCCTGTTTACTCTGCTTAAATTCCGGTAAAAATTTCATCTTTCCTTGTACACCCTTTTCTGGAAAGTGCTCTGTTCTTTGTCCTGTTTGATTAATTGTTCAAGCAAGTTAAAAAAATAAAGAAGTTTGTTTAAGAAAGTGCTGGAATCGGAATAAAGTTGGTAACTTTTTTGTTTTGATCACAAAAAAGGTTCTCTTTTTATGATACTCTAGAAGTTAGCAAAGGGTTTTGAGGAAAAGGGAAATTCTGTTGTTTGGCTTTCTTGAATTTGGCTTTCTTTTCTTGCTCTGCTGATTACTTGGAAATTTGGGTTTGTCTTGATATTAGAGAGAGGAGAATTATGGAAAGGAAAGTAACCATGGCGACTCTGTGAAGTTGTTTTTTCTGAAATTTGATTTTTCTCTCGTTTCTTTAATGCCAACATATGTAATCAATTAGGTGCCTTTGTTCTTATTCTTTGTTTTCTTCAGTAATGGATAAGGGATTACTATGTTATGGGGTCACTATTTTTTTGGCGTGTAGGATTGGTGGTTGTTGCTCAGCATAGTCTTTTCAATATCTTTTTTGATAGGTAAGTTAGAGGAAGCTGCAGTTAAGATTTGAGGGCTCAAAGAAAAATGGCTTACCAGAGAAAGGGATCTGATCTGCAACCGCAGAGGCGTATTCTGCGGACGCAGACTGCTGGTAATTTGGGGGAATCAATGATGGACAGTGAGGTAGTGCCATCATCTCTAAGTGAAATTGCACCCATTCTCCGCGTCGCCAATGAGGTCGAGCCCAGCAACCCCAGGGTAGCTTATCTATGTAAGTGATACCTGTCAACTTTTGGTGCAAAAGCACATGAACTTAGATTTTTGCTAATATTTATCTTTCATGTATATGTGTCAAAATTTTTGTTTCTAAAATATGTTAGAACTTGGAATGCAGTTTGAAATGTATCTATAGCAACGCAGACAACTATAGAAAATTGAGTCAATAGGAGGTTTTCTGCATTGTGTTTTTACAATATATATACTGTCCTTCTGCTCTGCTCCTTTGTGAACAACTGGAAGAACTGTGGTAGAAGTCACAAGTAGGTTGAGCAATTTAATAAGGAAAAGTTGTTCTCATGGGTTTAAAAGGAAGTTAGGAATAACTTTTTGTCTATACTATAAAGAATTGAACCTAGTTATCATGATAAATACTGGATCACTCCACTTCCATGCCACATGATCAATTGAATGGTCAAGCTAATAGCTTAGTTATCTTCTTTGTTCAATCAGCATAACTCTGCTGTGCAGTAATTAGCATATTTAGAATGCCTTTTCCCTCCAATGCAACCAAAGTTCCTCTTCCCTTTGCTTTTAGTAGTGGTTGAGGAAATGATACCCTTCAGATTGTGCAACTATCTAATGCAGTTTGTCTCCTGCAATCAAATCAGGTCGATTCTATGCCTTTGAAAAAGCTCACCGGTTAGATCCAACATCAAGTGGACGTGGAGTTCGCCAGTTCAAAACTTCCCTTCTTCAACGGTTAGAAAAGGTAAAGTGCACCACTATTGATATGCTTGTCATGGTATATGTTTAATATAGTGATGCTTCAACTTAGTGTTTTTTGTGTGCTGGTACTGTGATTTAGATTTCTGTGCAGCTTTATTCTTATACTATATGGAGGAAATAAGTGGAGAGATAACAGTCTCCATATGCAAAGTCAGTAGCACATAAGCGTATTAGTAGAACCATAACTTGCATGCAGCATTGTTGGTTGTGCACTCAGAATGGAGCAATCTTTCTTGGGTTTTCCAGATGAGCAGGAAAACCTTTTTCCATGTGAGGTATTTAATGTAGGTCAGTTCAATAGGTACAACACCTTTTAGGTAAGGTATAGTTGAAGGAATAGGTAGATTAAGAGAAGATTGAGAAGACGTGACAATGAGAAAGAAGAAATTTTGAAAGCCATGAGAAGCTGTAAGTGTTTAGCCTAGGGTTACTCGCGACAAATATTTAATGTAGAAGCTGTCTCCAAGTTGATCCAATGGGGTGATCATTGGACAACTGCTCATGCTATCATCCAAACTTCAGTTTTAGTCATGAACAATTGGATTGTCCACTAAAATATTTGATCCATGATTTTTGATGTTTATTTGCCTTCTGTTCATTGGATCCTACAAGTCTGCAACTTGCTTCCATCACTTTTAGGGGTTCTAAAATATCAATGAGTACTTTGAGGAACTTTGTTTATTTTCACATTTATGCAGGAAAATGAAACGACCCTTGCTGGAAGGACAAAAAGTGATGCTCGTGAAATGCAGAGTTTCTACCAGCATTACTATAGGAAGTATATTCAGGCTTTGCAGAATGCTGCTGATAAAGCTGATCGGTATATTCAAGGCATATTGAGACTGCCAACTTTACTTTGCTGTTAGATTTTCTTCATGCTGATTCTTTTTGGACGTTTCTCTTTGTGCTTTCTTTTAGTGCACGACTTACAAAAGCATACCAGACAGCTGCTGTTCTTTTTGAGGTCTTGAAAGCTGTTAACCTGACAGAAGCTGTAGAAGTGGCTGACGAGGTAGACTAGCGTTTGCAAATTTGTTTTTCCAATCTACTCAAGTTGATTTGGGTATCTAGGGCTCCCAGTAACCTCTTTGCCTATGAGATATTATTCTTAGAAGTAGATATGTTGTGGATCAGATGTTTGTGTATATGCTTCAGCTCTTTGACTACCATCCTGGCTTATCCTCTATTTTATATGCATTTCACATGTAGATTTTGGAAGCTCATACAAAGGTTGCCGAGAAGACTGAGATACTAGTTCCTTATAATATACTTCCCCTCGACCCTGATAGTGCAAATCAAGCAATTATGAGATATCCTGAGGTTGAGATCTAGTCCCTTTTCGTGTTTTCTAGACTTTACTTTGATGATGCTTCTATCATATGCTTTATCTAACATTTTTGATAGATTCAAGCTACTGTCACTGCTCTTCGGAATACAAGAGGTCTTCCATGGCCAAAAAACCATAAGAAGAAAGTTGATGAAGATATTCTGGACTGGCTTCAAGCTATGTTTGGTTTTCAGGTACAGTACTACAATTTTCAGGGAACACACATCAGATGAGTTATGTAAACAGTATGAGCTTCAGTGTTTCACAATGTTATTTTGTAATTGGAATTGACAAGCAGAAAGATAATGTGGCGAATCAGCGGGAGCATCTGATTCTGTTGTTGGCAAATGTTCACATCCGACAATTTCCGAAGCTTGATCAACAACCAAAGGTTGTTCTTTGTCATCTATTTCATATGAAATAACACTTTTATCTCTTTGTTTTTGTTTCTGACATTAACATCACTCTCACTAGCTGGATGACCGGGCACTTACTGATGTTATGAAGAAACTTTTCAAAAACTACAAAAAATGGTGCAAGTATCTTGGTCGCAAGAGCAGTCTTTGGTGAGTTAATCTGCTTTTTTATCAATCAGTTGATATTGAGTTGTTTACTAGTACTGGCAGCTTTGTTAACTGATAGCCATGCAGTTGTAAGTATTATCGCCTACTGGCATGCTGTCATGGACAGTGGTAAAGTTGGGATCTTAAGTAGGTTGGGCAATTCTAATTGCAATCAATTAATACTAGTTATTAATGGAAAGAGAAAAAGACATGAAAAGGTAATAAAAAGCCAAGTGGAGATGGTCAACTCTAGGAGACAAGGACAAATTTGGTGTTTAATTGATGGAAAAGGGAACAAAGTAAGATCATTTTTTTGTAAAGAATATTGTTATACCACATTTATTGGGTGTTCACATAGTGGTATACCTTAATGCATACTTTTCTTTCTGGGAGTTCACATAGTAGTATACCTTAATGCATACTTTTCTTTCTGATGGAAATCTGAATTTCTTTTATGGTTTCACTCTCAATTGCGACTGGTATGACAAATATCCTCCAAACTATAGCTCTGCCTATGATTTCTAAACTTTGTCCAGTCTATTAGTTTCACCAATTTTACCAGTTTTTGTTTGCAGGCTGCCAACAATCCAGCAAGAAGTGCAACAGCGGAAATTACTATACATGGGTCTTTATCTTCTTATATGGGGAGAAGCGGCAAATTTAAGATTCATGCCTGAGTGCCTATGCTATATTTATCATCATGTATGGTTTAATTGTTTGTATCTTTAAGTGTTTGTCTGTACCTGGTTGTGTCAGTTTCTGTTATTTTGTTTTTAGGTTCTAGAACTTGATTTATCATCGTGTTATTACTTCTCCGAGACATTGAATCATAATTTCTTTTGGATCATCTGTTACAAGTATCTAATTAATCATCATCTCTTACTTAATAGAATATCCAAGGTTGCTAAGTGTATAATATAAAGAGATCGAGTTACTCATTTTAATTTTGAAAAGTGACCATTTTGAGGACTGACACTCGTATCATTATTGAACTTGGCATTTGAATGTTCAAAAATTCAAAATTGTAAGTTCTGTCAGTTTACTTGTTTTTAAAAAATGTTTATTAGTTGAAAGTTAATAGTGATTCTTACAAAATATGTATTTAACCCTTGTATCGGTATGAATACATATCGTTACAACGTAAAGAGGAGCATCGGACTTGGAAATCAGTCGTCATATCTTTATCTTTCATGTCAAAAGACCTCTGCATGGGTGCAGTTTCCGTTCTTTCTTAGAAGATGTCAAGCTGTTACATATGAAACTGACTTCATATTTCTTATGTTGTTTAGTTTCAAACCTGTTTATCCTATCTGCTGCTTTTACATTTTAGGTTTTCCAGTACATTTACTAGTTGCAATCTCGATTCAGATGGCATTTGAACTTTATGGTATGCTGGCCGGAAGTGTTAGTCCCATGACAGGCGAAACTATAAAACCTGCTTATGGTGGTGCAGACGAGGCTTTCTTGAGAAAAGTAGTGACTCCCATCTATAAAACTATAGCAAAGGTATTTCCCCTGCACTGCAGCGCAAAACACAAGATTTCTTCTTTTGAGATGCACCTTTATTTTATTTTACTTTTCTGCCTGAACAAACAGGAAGCTAAAAGGAGCAAGGAAAAGTCGAAACATTCTCAGTGGAGAAACTATGATGATTTAAATGAGTACTTCTGGTATATTCTTTTACTTTATCTGAATCTCCATTCTTTTTGTAACGTACACTGATGATTTGCATGGCATTGCAGGTCAGTCAATTGTTTCAGGCTGGGCTGGCCAATGCGTGCTGATGCTGATTTCTTCCATCTTCCTCCTGAAGAACTACCGGCTGATGTAAGTAATATCACCTATTATTTTGTCCTGCGGCATGCTTTCCAATTTCCTTGCAAGGGCTCCTATTGGTGTGCATAAGATGAATCTCACACACAAAAAAATCTTCCTATTTTAGGTAATTTAGCTGTTGTAACTGTTAAAAGTGTTTTCTTAGTGAAATTGTTTTATGCCAAAGAGAGAAACCAACTCACCAACAAAAGGTTGGTATACATGTTCTGTTTCAACCTTGTCTACCTGCACTTAAGTGTCTATAGGTTCAATTCTCTTCTCCCATAAGTGCAGGGTTAATCATCACCTAGATATTGATTACCCGGTGTTTCCACCCCTCATATGACAGTCTCCACCAATATCATATCTTGTTGACATGTCCTACCTGTTGATTTTCTATCACATTAAATTTTCCTTAATGTTTCCATAACGAATAACTTTTACTAAATCGTGTGAGAACAAATTTTGAATCCAAAGTTAAGCATAATTCTGACAAACATATTCAGACATTATAATCACTGTAGGTAAAGTTTATAACATGACATTGCAAGAGAGAAAATGCACAAATTGATCTAGTCAACATGAATATAGGGGAGATGATGGATATTGTCTTTGATATTTTCAAACCTGAAGAAGGGGGCACGTTAGAACATCTGGAATCCAGGGAATGTGTGATATTAACCCCTTCACATATGCCTTTGAAAATGTTATGGTTCTGGTCTGCTATGAATATGTTAGAGGTTATATAGCACGGGGCCAGTTATTGGCAAGTAAAGCGCCTGGAGTTCCAGTGTCCTTGAAAACAATGACCTCAAGTCAGACCTCATATGTAATAGTAACCCCTTCAAAGACCGTCTTTTTGGTCTAGTGCCAATTGAATTTGCCTTTTCTTCGAATGGCATATCTATTAGGACTAGAGACCGACTGACAATGGGTAAAAAACTGATATGAAACTATTAATGGGGAGGTGATGTTTAGAGAACATGATGTCTTGACAGTAGGCTGTAAAGATAAATCGTCACCTAGAACATAAAAGACAAAGAAGTAAACTAATTTCACCCCAGAGGTACAGATGACCAGACTAGATTTTCTTCGTGCCTGTGGTTTTATTCTTGGTGACTAATAGTAAAGAGAAAGAAGTGCTTAAAAAAGGATAATACTAGGTACAAATAGTTATATCTTCTTCATTCATGACAAGCTGTAAAGGTTACTTGTATTTATGAAGTATAAACCAATGTCACCACGTGTGAAATAGCTAGATAATAAGGAGCTGGCTATTCATTCGAAAAGGTCTTTCTTGAAAGCTGGTTATGATGATAGAGGAAGACCCTTCAACATCATTAATTATATATCCGGGGTAGATTCAGTGCTTAAGTAGAAATTTTGTGTGATTTTAGGCATAAGATTAAGGTATCAGACTCGTCCTACTGTTGCATGCGGCCCAGTAAACTTGATGAACCCATAGAGCATTGATGAGCTATCAAACATAAAATTAACTAAATTATTTTTCTCTTAGAGGTGGTACATGAGCTTTTCTCTAACATAATATCTTGGTCATCTGCTTGGAAGTTTAGATGATAAATATGGATGACCATCTACACCTATGATTGGCAAAAGATATGCTTCTTGGTCTTATGTGGGAGGATATTTGAACAGTGGTATTCATTATTGACTTGGTTATGGTAATGGAATTTGGCATGATTTCAGTTTTGAGATGATAGAATCTCATCACTTTCCGTTTGCTATCCTCCCCCCCCCCCCCCCCCAGTGTTTTACTGTTGAGATTTCATGCATAATTTCCTTGGTTACGATCTTTTATAATATTGAATGTTGTTGAAGAGTCCCACACCGGCTCTTATGAGTGGTCTATTTATATGGCTTGGGCAATCCTCACCTCTTGAGTCTTGAGTCCAGCTCTGGGCATGAAGGGTGTTCTTTCTATATGGCTTCACCTCTTGAGCTAACTTTTGTGGTTTAGTTAGGCCCAAGATCCATTTTTTTTACAAGTGTTAAATGATGCTATTTGTAACAACTAATCTGTTACAACCAAGTGTTGCACATTTAATCTAAATATTGATAATATTCAGGCAAATGAAGCAATTAAAAGGAATCATTGGATGGGGAAAATCAATTTTGTTGAGACACGCTCATTTTGGCACATCTTTAGGAGTTTTGATAGGATGTGGGGCTTTTTTATTTTATGTTTACAGGTTAGTCTCTCTTTTCCTTTGTTTTAATATTTTTTTCTTTTATTTTCTCATTTTTGTATGACATGTTGAGTGTCTTCTGATGCTAATTTACCTTGTTTACTGAAGGCGATGATCATTATTGCATGGAATGGATCTGGCGATCTGGGATCTATTTTTGAAGGAGATGTGTTCAAGAAAGTGATGAGCATTTTCATAACAGCTGCCATACTGAAGCTTGCTCAAGGTGAGGGTTTATTTTTGACAAAAACTGGCTAGATTATAATTCAATATCCTTTTGTTGTAGTTAGTTTCCTTGTTTCTTACTATGTGACTTCTGACAATGTGAAAGTAAATCACTTGGAGGGCATTCAAAATGGAAGTTGTATTATCCTATCAATATTAAACGTCATATCTCATGGTGTGGGGAAGTACTCAACTAGTTTTTGTTTTCAACTATCTTGATGAATATTGTTAAATGAAAAGGTTCTCAAGATCAGTTGCATTGAGAAGGCCCCTACTGTTTTATGATAAAAAAAAATGCTCCAACTTGTTTAAACGAATTGTATAACGGTGGGACTCTTTTATTGTAGCACTCTCCCTTGTTTGAGACCAATGGTTAACACTTGAGATGACTTATCAAAGAGCTTATAAGAAGATTGAAACCTATAATGAACATGCAATAAGAGAGGCTTGATGTTATCAGAGGCAGACGTAGAATTTTGAGTTTATGGGTTTTGAATTCTAGAAAATGCAGCTTTCTGGGTTCTTGATATTTCTTTTATGCATAGTAAGTGTATTTTTTTTAAAGGTAATGAGTTTCAGCCAAAGCTACTTGGGTTTTTGCCTGACCTAATACTCTAGCTCCTCCCCTGGATGTCTTCATGCTGAGGGTGGAGGGGTTAAAAATGAGTAACATGACTAGTTCCTATGCTACTGAATTTGAGCGTCCACCAATTATTTGTCACATTATTTTACCTTACTGCAAGTAATGTTGGAACACTGAATCTTAGCTAATAGCTAATATCAACAACCAATTATTGATCAGATTGGTTAAATATAATTTAACTGGTCTCGGACTTTGTTATTCCTAGCTAATAACTTAAATAAACTAGTGACATTTCAGTGATGTCTACATCTGTCCTGATTTCTTCGGATTGCTTTTGAGGAAAACACATGTCTAGTTGGGAGCTGATTGGCCTGAGTGTCTTAGATATCCCCTTTTTAAAAAAATTTCTGGATAAGTTTCTGAAGAAGTACTTGGAGACGTGCTTTAACTTTTGCAAAGGATGAGAAGCCTCTAGGTGTTTTATTGTGAACTAGGTCCTACTATTCATATATTTTGTCTTTATCTGTTTTAGAAAAATATTATAACTATGATTATTTTGTTGGCAATGCTACTTTGTGTATGCAGCTGTCCTAGATATAATCATGAGCTGGAAATCGAGACACAGCATGTCATTCTATGTCAAGCTAAGATATGTTTTTAAAGCTGTTGCAGCAGCAGCATGGGTGGTAGTGTTGCCAGTAACTTATGCATATAGCTGGAAAAATCCTCCAGAGTTTGCACAGACTATTAAAAACTGGTTTGGCAATGGTTCAAGTTCACCTTCTCTATTCATCATAGCAGTTCTGTTTTACCTGTCACCAAACATGCTATCTGCATTGCTGTTCGTGTTCCCTTTCATCCGCCGTTATCTTGAGAGGTCAGATTACAAGATTGTGAGTTTGGTAATGTGGTGGTCCCAGGTATGCAAACATTTCTCTTATTTTAGCTTGTTATTCAGTCGATTTTCGGCTTTTGAGTTCCCTTCTTTGAATATATTCCCTTTCTTTTGGGTAGTCTTTGTTCTCATACTTCTAATATGATCTGTATTACAGCCTCGGCTTTATGTTGGAAGAGGCATGCATGAGGATGCATTTTCTCTTTTCAAGTAAGCTACTGCATTGAAATATTATAAAAACAACTTTCATTTAGTTCTGCTCTTCTTTATGATTGATTATAATATTGATTGTTATGCTGTTCTTTCCAGATACACACTATTTTGGGTTCTCCTCCTGGCTGCAAAATTGGCATTCAGTTTTTACGTAGAGGTGTTTCCCTCATTTCTATTTTTGTCATTGTGCTCGTTTGACTGCTCTTAACGGGATTCCTATTTTTGCTACTATTTGCTTTGATAGCAAAATCCTAAAAGAGAACACATATGACATACTTAGATGGCAAAATTGCAAGTATTTAGTTTTTAGAGGTTGTGTATTTTTCATCTTACTTTTGGAAGTGGTGCAAATAATACCTAACTTCAACATTTACGTGCAAAAATAGGACCTCATTTTAACAGTCTCAACTTTTGGATGAAAAAATCATGCATCTTGCACATGACCCATTTGTTAGCCTTTGAAGATCTAGAAATTTCACTTATTTATCCATTTTTATGTTATAAATTTCATTAAAAGTACTAAACATTAGTTTTTTATTTTAAAAATTTATGATAAAATTCATTTTTTTTGTGTTTTTATATGTAAAAGTATAATTCTATCTCAATTAATTCCTTCCGAATGAGCTAAAAGAATCTTAGTTATTCTCTTTCTTTTTCTTAATTGAAGAAATAACTGGAAAATAAAACAGCAAGTACAAAAAAAGGGTTCTTTAATTTTAATTAAATTTTAAATACTCAGGAAATAAAACTTGTGGAACTTGTGTGTGCTATTTAACACATGATATAGCGAATAAAGAAAAGAAAATCCACCACAACTAGCAGTTTTACTTCTATTTACTTCTGTATTGTTTTGTTAGTATCTCCTGTTATTGTTATTATCGGTTCTTTCTTGTACTTCTGTTACTTCTCTTTTTGGATTGCTTTGGACTATTTTTCCTTGAGCCGAGGGTTTATCGCAAACAACCTCTCTACCTTTGAGGTACGGGTAAGGTTTGCTTACACTCTACCCTCCCAGACCCTACTTGTGGGACTACACTGGCAGTGGCGTAGCCAGAAATTTTATGAAGGGTGTTCAAACTTTGAATAGTAAATGAAAAAAAATCCAATGATTAGGTGCACCCAAAAAAATTAAAGAAGACAAAAAATGTGGGCACATGGGGATTTGAACTTGGGTAGACCGTAGGTTACTGCTCCATGTTACTGCCTTCTACAAGTCAATATTTACAATTTTTATTTTTCTTACCATGTTATGTTAAAGCAGAATAAAATTTTTAAAAAAGAATGTTGCCGTGAGGATTTGATCCTGCGCCCCGTGTAATGAAAGTGCACTCGCTTGCCACTGAGCTACTGCTCTCATTGTTTCTAAGGGTGTTCAAAATAATACATAACCAATATAAAGTAAGATTTGACATATATATATAATGTAATTTTTCGGCGAAGAGTGTGCGGCTGCACACCCTGCCACCACCGTAGCTCCGCCCCTGTACACTGGGTATGTCATGTTGTTTGATGATGTCATGTTGGGCTTCTTTTCCCCCCGGCTAATACCGATATTCATCTTAAAAAGCCACAGAAGTTTTATAAAATTGAGATTTTCTTTTGTCTCTTGGGTATTAAATTAAAGAATTTTAAATTAGTATTATCTTACGTAAAACTACAAAAAGGCAATAAATCTTACTGTAGTTAATGTTATAATTAAAGAAAAACTAAATAGTATTATATTAAGAGGATCTGTATGCATGTTAGAGGTTTGACGTCAACTAATGAGTTCTATTCGCAAAAAAATATAATAAATAAGTGTAAACGAGCTTTGAGCCATTAGAAATGCTAACAAAATGGGTTATGAGCAATGCACATGATCTTTTTCATCCAAAAGTTAGTATTCAGAGATTTTTCGGTTATCAGAAAAAGACAGAAAAGGAAAAAATGTAGTAGTGAATACCATAATTTCTGGATTACTCACACAATCTTTGAATCCTGAGGTTAACCGGTTATGTTTCAACTTAAGATATTTACACTTAGATAATCTTTATGATCCTTCTGTAAGCAAGCAATCTCAGTAAACTTTAAATCCAATTAACTTAGTGTTTTATCAATTAAAGTTAATTGTAAAATCTTTTGGATATTTGTACAATACTTAGCGAATATCAACTTTTTAATAAATTAAGCTATTAAAATAGTAGAAGTTGATGACCAGGAGGTATAGATAATCTATATATTTAGGTTATGACATAAATATAAAAGGCCTAAAATTTTACTTTATCAGTAGGATTATATTACCGTTTCCACCTTTTTTTCGCTACATACTTATCTTTACCTCCGGTTTTTTGTTCCCACTTACCTTTCCGGTTTTCCCACCTTTAAGCTTTAGAAATCAGAAATCGAAAATTTCACTTTCCACCTATATTTATTTCAGAACTGATGGTAGTCTAGTTCAATTTTTTTTTTTGATAAAAGTAACTTAGTCTAGTTCAAAATTTCATACATGATCATGCATGTCTTTCCTTTAACTCACTAAAAGGGCAGCCCGGTGTACTAAAATTCCCGCTTTCCTTTAACTCACTCTCTAGAAAAAATAGAAGTTCCAAAAGGCAATTTCTTTTATCTAGTGGCAACAAAAAAAGAAAGTCACTATTCTCTATCTAAGCTGAACAAACCGAAGTTATCAAATCGAATAAACCTAAATCGACAGGAAAAAAAACCTTATATACCAAATTCAATTTAGTATGGTATTGGTATATCATTTTATGAAACCGAATACCGAACCGAAATGTCTAAAAACTGTACCAAACGACCGATGAACATCCCTACTGGGAAGAGACTTCTATTTTTATTTGTCGTAGGTTCTCTTTAGTTTTAAAATGGTCAATTTCTTTTCTGGAAGCTAAAATTTAGCAAGACAACTGTAATATGTACTGTACTTTAACCACATGTTTTCTTTTTAGATTGTTTCTAGTTGTATTTCCATGTAATAGTTTACGAGGAAAGAAACCTAAGGTACTTATATGAATTCAGAAACTTGAATATCTTGTCATCTAGTCCAAGGCCATTATTCAATCTTTTCATCTAGTCCAAGACCATTATTCATACTCTATGGGTAGCATAAATTTGTTTGTTGAAAAATATCTGCTGTTTAATGATCTTCATGCTAATTTATTTTGGTATCACTTTTTGACTACACAGATGTCAAATATTGGCCCTTAAAATACATGATGAAAAACTTGATGCGTTTTACTTTTGCAGATAAAACCTCTTGTAGGTCCAACAAAAGATATCATGAAAGTTCACATCAGTGTTTATAGATGGCATGAATTCTTCCCTCGAGGTATTTAAATTGAAGTCAAATTGAGTATTAACATATACATGTAGATACACTTATGCACTAAAGTGAAGATTTATTAATTAATATTGATCTTCTTATGGTTGCATACTTGCAGCAAAAAGCAATATCGGTGTCGTGATTGCACTATGGGCTCCTATTATTCTTGTATGCATATCCATTTGCATGGCTTCTCATTCTTTCAGCTTCTCTGTTTTCACTTCTTCTGTACAACATCTAAATTGAAGACTATCCCAGGTCTATTTCATGGACACTCAGATTTGGTATGCTATTTTCTCTACCATATTTGGAGGCATTTATGGCGCATTTCGGCGTCTTGGAGAGGTTGGTATAGCTTCCACCCACTAATTGACGTTAGTAACTTAGATTACTTCCCATCCAATTTATAAGCTTTATGTTGGATGCTATGAAACTCTCTCTCAATTAAAATTTTCTCCTACATACTTGTTTGTTTGTATCATCTCGATGTCAGATCTAGGTTTATTTATCTACCAGAAGCTTATGCATCATTTAAGGTATCACATAGATATGCAGAAAGTATGCATGTAGTAATTGCTATTTATAGAATCTATGAGATGCATGATTTTATGAATGCTGCTCAAAGGTCTCTAGCATATGAGGTAATTAAGATAAGATTTTATTTTCCCCCGAACTATGCCTTCCACCTTGAATTCCATGGGTTTTCCACAGTTTACTAGTGTTTTTCTTTTTTGGGGTGGTAAATTCTCTTCCTGTCTTCTGGTTTCAGATTCGCACGCTGGGAATGCTTAGATCACGGTTTCAGTCACTGCCAGGAGCATTTAATGCCTGCTTGATCCCAGTGGAAAAGGATGAAAAGCGTAAAAAGGGACTTAAAGCCACATTATCTAAGAAATTTGATGAGGTCAAGTCCTAGGCATCTCTTTGCATTGACCTCGCAGAGATCAGTATTAAAATTTTGTTAATTGACTGGTCCTTGCAGGTCACTTCTAGTAGAGGAAAGGAGGCTGCAAGGTTTGCTCAAATGTGGAACAAAATAATAGAGAGTTTCAGGGAGGAGGATTTGATAAATAATAGGTACCATGATAATGGTGGTAGAGGCAAAAAATCCTTTTCTTGAGAGCTTTGATGGGCTGGTTTCCTCCTTATCCAGTTTCATGTTTTGTTTATTGTTTCTTTTCCAATTTCCTTCTCTTCCCTTTTGCTATCCCTCTCTTATCCCTTGCAATATTACTCTTCCAGAGCTAACTTGCTGTGCTTACAGGGAAAGGAGCTTATTGCTTGTGCCATATTGGGCTGACCCTGATCTGGACCTTATCCAGTGGCCTCCATTTCTCTTAGCTAGCAAGGTTTGGGATCTTACAAGCTTCTTTATTTTCTAAATCTTAAGGAAATCCAGTGACAGCCTTATTAACTGGTGTTTATCTCACATGACTGCTATTAGCTTCCTATTGCATTGGATATGGCTAAAGATTGCAATGGAAGAGATCGTGAGCTGAACAAAAGGTTGAATGCGGACAGTTACATGAGCAGTGCCATTCGTGAGTGCTATGCTTCATGTAAAAGCATTATAAATGTTTTGGTCTTAGGTGAACGTGAACAGCTGTAAGTTTCCATCTGTTACATTTACTTATCCAGCAACCTTGCAGAGAACAGTTTTGACTCCTTGAGCTGTTTCTAATTATTTAATTGGAAATCAATAATTTTCAGGGTGATAAAAGAAATTTTTTCAAAAGTTGATGATCACATAAATGAGGGTATACTGATAAAGGATTTTAACATGAGCGCTCTACCTACCCTCTACGAACAATTTGTGCGGCTTATTGATTTTCTGGTAATAATACCCTATACAAAATTTTCAGCTGAGGAATTGAGTGTTTCATAGTGTTCTACTAAAGTGTCTCTAAATTCCACAGAAAGAAAACAAAAAGGAGGACAAGGATCATGTAGTTATTCTCTTGCTTGATATGTTAGAAGTTGTGACCCGTGACATAATGGAAGACTCTGTTCCTAGGTAAATTATGTGGGAGCAAATTTCTTTATTCTTTGTTTATTGTTGATCAGTTTGTTTATTTTGTAACTCCTTGTTATAGTTTGTTAGATTCCTCCCATGGTGGCTCATATGGGATGCATGACGGAATGATTCCAAATGCAAAATATCAGCTCTTTGGCACCCTTAATTTTCCTGTAACAGAAACAGAGGCATGGAAGGAAAGGGTGAGTATACCTCTTCAACTAAATCAAGTTTTACATATTATAAGTGCACTATTAATTTTGTTAAAGGAAATAGTTTCAGACAATCACTGGATTATAATATACAATAGAAAATATGAGATGACAGGTCAAATTCTCATAACATGGTAAATATGGAAGGGACTAAGATTGACTCAAATAAGCAAGTGGAGGAACTTAAACACAGTTTTTGTCCGTGTGCCCCTTGCTCAATTAAATATAGTGAGTTTCTATTACAACCATCTTAAAAAGATATTTTCTTCACCCAGTCATCAAATGCTGTGAGATTTGAAATGAAGACGACTATATGTGTCTGTGTCATGTGTACACATGTATGTGCGCGAGGATGTATGTATGTATGTGTTTGTATATATATCTTTCCAATGCCATAAAAGCATGCTGTGAGATTTGGAGTGAAGAATGTGTAGGACAATCTTAGAATGATATGTGTGTGCATATAAAGAGAGAGAGAGAGCGCGCTAAGGTTGGAAGAAAAAGTATCAAAATATTGTGCCAGGTTCTTGTTTCTAGGTGAACCCTTTCAATAACTTCGCCTTACATTTGGTAAAGGAAGGTGATCAGTTATCTTCTTTGAGCCACTCATATGAAGCTTCTCGTTCTTCCAGATTAGAAGGCTTCACTTGCTGCTTACTGTTAAGGAATCTGCCATGGATGTGCCAACCAATTTGGAAGCTAGACGGCGCATCTCATTCTTCTCAAATTCATTGTTTATGGACATGCCTCATGCCCCCAAAGTTCGCAATATGCTTTCCTTTTCGTAAGTTTTCTGATTAAAACATCAGTTGTTAATTGATACGTAATCACAGTGCATCATGATACCCTTACAGGGATGTTAGTTAAAACTCAACTTATTCCTGTGTAGCTTGTTGGTATTTTGAAGCCTCTTTCAAAAAGAAATAAACCAGAGATTCTGGAGAAAATTGATTCATGACTATCATGTGAATGTTTTCAAGACTCTAACGAGATGGAGCTAGGTCATCAATGATAGAGCAAGGCGCTTGCACTTTGTGGATACAATACTGAAACCTGTAATGTCTTTGGATAAACTCATTTTTGGTTTCATTGCCCTGGGAAACAGTCTCATACAAGAATATAACTCTTGTTTATCACTAAAATGGATAAACTAGTCTTGCCTTATCCTTGTGAAAACAGAAAAATTGGGAAAATAGTTGTGTAGGAGCTCTTCTTCTGCACCCTAATTAGGTAAAGTACATTTACGAAGCGAACATATAAGAAATACTATGTACAGTTTAGTTTCTACGCTACATAACATTTACGTTTAACACCCCCCCCTCCCCCACAACAACCTCAAGCTGGTGTATATATATCAGGTATACGTAGCTTGTTACATGTTAATCTACTCTGGGGCTTCCAAGAGCTTTACTGGAAGTATCTGCCAATTGATCATTTGAATTAACATATGTAGTCATATGCCAATTGATCATTTGAATTAACATATGCAATCATAGTATCCCGAGATTGCAACTTCTATCTAACAAACTGACAATCAACTCAATGTGTTTAGTCCTCTAATGAGAAGTTGTATTTGATGCTATGTGTAAGCAGCCTTATCAATATGACTTGATAGGATGAGGTTGTTGTATTAACTCCTAATCAACTGCTTCAGTCACAACAATTCAGATGTAGTTAAGGCCATGGCCTATACTCTGCTTTGCTGCTTCAACAGTTGATCGAGCAACCGTATTTTGTTTTTTACTTCTCCAAGAGGCCATATTTCCTCCAAACAATATACAATAACCTGTTGTGGACGTCCTATTGATGTGGAACCATCACAATGTATCCAGCTACTTCGGTATGAACTCCATCCTCATACAGTAGGCCGACCTGGCCTACTCCCTGGAGCACTCTTAAGGTACTTTACAACTCAGATTACAACATCCCAATGAGCGTCAATTGGAGAATCCAGAAATTGACTTACAACACTCACCGGGAAAGAAATGTCACCGGTCTGATAACTGTAAGTTCGATTTGCGACCAATCAATGATATCTCCCAACTTCTAGAAAGGGCTTCCTTTCCGCTGGTACCAACTTGACATTAGAATCCATCGACAGTGATTGACGTGTGTATGGGCTTATACTCCAGTTTCTTCTAAGATGTCTATCACATACCTTCACTGTCATATGTTTTTTATAAGGTTAATTATTTTATTTTATTAATATGGGAAATTTCCCCGTATACAAGCAGTACACTAAAAAGTGGAGAATCTACAATATACTATGATTCTCCACGAAACCCCACTAATCTTCTATATAAACTATACTTTCATGGGTACACCAAAAAGAAACTAAAAATGAGAGGCTATTAGGACCCGCATACCCACTCCCCGCTTTCCGGAATAAAGTCAAAAGTTTCTACTGGAGTTTGGCTCCTAGTTTGTAGTTCTTTGTCCTAACCTTCAAGCGACAGATGCCTTAGGACCTGCTAATCCACTCCTCGCTCTCCAGAATGTGGAGAAGTGAAATACAATGTTTAACTATGGTCTAGATGTTGGTACAAGCTGTCAAACTACTGAGTAGACACTACCCTCTATAGTGTATCAGTAGATGCCTGGTCCCCTAAGTTTCTAGCACAAAACTTTTTATGATAAAGAAAAAAAGTTGCTCTTAGTATTGAGAAGTCCATTAAATCCCAAAGTTCAGTTAGATTCTTGAGTAAACACAAAAATTCAAAGTGATTTTGTTCTTCTCTGTAGCTATTATTTCTTGGCCACTAGGATCCTAATAAAATTCTGAAGATACTGAACCTTCGCCTACTAGAATTCTGAAGAGATGAACTCTAGCATGAAGTCATATTTTTATTAGATACAACTCTTTTATTTGAAAAAGAAATTTTTTTGGACCTCATTCATGATGTCAACTGGTCTGATTGTCACAACCGATGACCTTGCACCTGGTGCAACTATATTAGATCAAATTTGAGATCTAAAATCGATGCTATTCTTTGTTTTAGTGAATGGTTACTGCCCGAAATAAGGCGATGATTCAGTAGTAATATGACAAGCTAAATGCATTATGGATTGCTGCTCGAAGTCAGTATGGACATCTACGGAATGATGATGGATGTTAGTTTCTCTCTATGGTGATGTTTGCGTGGAATCTGAGGGAGCTTGGAACAGTGGTTTCGCTGGAATTTAAGAGATGTTTTTTTTAAAAAAAATTAAGAAATTTAAGATATGATTTTATAGGAGAGATTAGTAAGATGTTACATGTCTAAACAGAAAAACCAAGTGTTAGCAGACTGTAGCTACTCAGTCAGTTAGAAGAGTGGTCTTTCCCCTGGTATGTTTATTCAATTAGCCTTAATGTAATAAATTTATTATGTTATCAAAACAAATTTGTATGTTTTTCTCCATGAACTTGCAACCATTGGGACCGAGTTCACTTTGATTTACATCTTTCATCTGTGTGCATGTCATAGAAGTCAGTTACTTTAACTTGGACCAATTGACGTCTCTTCTTTAACTATTATATGTGATGTTTTCCCCCTTTTTAGTATTTTGACACCTTACTACAACGAGGAGGTTCTTTTCTCAATAAATTCGCTGGAAAGGCCAAATGAAGATGGTGTTTCTATACTGTTTTATTTGCAAAAGATATACCCAGGTTGGTTTTCTATTATAAACTTAAGCATGAAATGGACTTACCTTGACATATTTTGTGATTCCATGTCATTCTTTATGTCTAAATCAATATGAAAATCCTTTAAAGATGAATGGGAGAACTTCCTTGAAAGGGTTGACTGTAGCAGTGAGGAGGATCTTAAGGGAAACACTAGATTGGAAGAAGAACTCCGTCTATGGGCATCATATAGAGGCCAAACATTGACTAAAACAGGTATGGTTATCTTTATTCTTATTTTGACCTTTAGCAGCAGCATATTTTCTTGAAAAATTTCTTAATTTGCATGAATTGATCAACTGTAAAAATCAGTACGAGGTATGATGTACTATCGGCAAGCTTTGGAACTTCAGGCTTTTCTTGATATGGCAAAAGATGAAGGTGCGTACGAGAATTATTTCTATTCTTCCCATTATCATGAACAGTAGAGTTTTTCATGAATTGCCATTTTTACATTTTTTACAGAATTAATGAAAGGTTACAAGGCTGCTGAATCTAATACTGATGAACAGCCAAAAAATGAGAGGTCCTTGATGTCGCAATGTCAGGCAGTTGCAGACATGAAATTTACCTATGTTGTGTCATGCCAGCAATATGGCGTTCAGAAAAGGTCTGCTGATCATCGTGCTCAAGACATTTTGAGACTAATGACAAAGTATGATCCAGAAGAAACAACTTTGGTTTATCTTATGTTTTAAGTGTCTACTTTTTATTTCTAAATTTTGTTCCTTGTGTTCTTTGTAAGGTACCCTTCTCTTCGAGTAGCTTACATTGATGAGATTGACGAAACTGGGAAAGATAAATCAAAAAGGACTGGTGATAATAAGGTTTATTATTCAGCCCTTGTGAAAGCTGTACCAAGGTCTGTGGACTCGGCAGAGCCAGATCCGAAGTTAGATCAGGTACCTATTGCTGAATTGGAACATTATGTATCACCTAGTAAGCTCAAAAAAAGCACTTTTTCCTATTCTAGTTTTCCTTTTCTTTTCTGGGGCATTGCCTTTTATTAAGAGTGTCATAACAAGAATTCATCTTAAGTTCTCTTTTGGTTCTTGGATGTATGGTCCTGGTTTGTGGCCTTCCTTTTATAGTTTAGTTCTTCTGGCTGGATTGCTTCTCTGCTATTTTTTTTTGTCAATCTACATGGAGTTTGTTCTTGGATACTGAAAATCCACAAAATTGTTGCTGGAGATTATAATTATATATCTATTCTCAGTTACAAAAAGCAGGAACAATCTCAAACTTTATTCATCAGCTACAAACCGTCTCTTACGTTGGAGATACATCTGCATTTGCTGGTCCGTGTTACTTTTTAATTCTTTGCAATCAACTTCTGAAATATTGTTGTCTAGGTTATTTATCGAATAAAACTTCCTGGGCCTGCTATATTGGGAGAAGGAAAGCCAGAGAATCAAAATCATGCGATTATATTTACTCGTGGAGAAGGATTGCAAACAATAGATATGAACCAGGTAGGTATCTATCTGATAAGATTCTCATTTACTATGAGAAAAAGTTGGCATGTTTGGTTTGACGCCTCATTATTACTTTTTCAATCAAAAGGATAACTACATGGAAGAAGCCCTCAAAATGAGGAATTTGTTGCAAGAATTTTTGAAAAAGAATGGAGTGAGAAATCCAACTATTCTGGGATTGCGGGAACATATTTTCACTGGCAGGTATGGAGATGGGCCCTTCTAGTGAATCAATAACTTTTTGTTGCTACAATGGGATTGGAGAAAGATTTTACTTGTGCATGGAAATTTCGTCTTGATAGTGAAATGTATTTTCCTTATCAGCCGTCATTTTGTTTTCTCTGTGCAGTGTTTCTTCACTAGCATGGTTTATGTCAAATCAGGAAACCAGCTTTGTCACAATTGGGCAAAGATTGTTGGCCAATCCATTGAAGTAAGTAGCCAAGAACTAATTAGGATGTGAAGTACTGAGTTTTTTGTCGAGTGCCAACTTGAACTGTTATATGCTAGTAGTATTTGCCCTCCTCTCTCTTCCTTTTTTGTTTTCTGTTCTGTAAGTAGCCTACTGATGACAGGGGTTTTGTTCTAATGCACTGAAATCCGTTTTTTCCCCCCCCCCCCCCCCAACCCCACCCCCTGGTTAATATCCATTCTCCTTGTTCTTAGCATGTTCCCCCATCATCCCTTGTGTAGCCAGAGGTTAAATGTCTGATATTCAGCACTTGAACTCCTTTTCATGTCTAGCTGCATAGGTTCTCTACTTATAAAAGTTAATGAACTTTCTCGTCTTCTATGTTTTCCTTCTTTTCGTCAAGTGTCTATTTTTTACTTGGTAAGATCTGATTGCGTCTCTGAATTTTTTTGATAAAGTGATGCAACGTCCTATTTTAAGCTGCAGTTGCATGGATTTGCATCATAGTAAAGCAAATATGTCTTTTATTTTTCATCTCAGTAGGTCAAAAAGGTTTTACTGACATAAAGTTTCTCGTCTATTGTGGATGCTTTGTCTCAGAGTACGTTTCCACTATGGTCATCCTGATGTATTCGATAGATTGTTTCATTTAACAAGAGGTGGTGTGAGCAAGGCTTCCAAAGTCATCAACCTAAGTGAAGACATATTTGCCGGTATTTGAAAACCCACAAACTTTACACGTAAATCCTGTAGTTTTTGTCTACTCTTACAAATTTTGATGCATCTTTTAGGTTTTAATTCTACCCTACGGGGGGGTAATGTTACTCACCATGAGTACATCCAAGTTGGTAAAGGAAGAGATGTTGGCCTTAACCAAATTTCACTGTTCGAGGCAAAGATAGCTAATGGAAATGGTGAACAGACAATGAGTCGTGATATATACAGGCTTGGACATCGATTTGATTTCTTCCGTATGCTATCATGCTTCTTCACCACTATAGGATTCTACTTTACTACCTTGGTACTGCTCAACTGCTTCTCCAGTTTAGACTTTCATGATCCTAACCACCAGGTTTATTCTCTTTATGGTCTATCTAAATGAATGTCTCTTCTTTGGCAGATAACCGTCATTATTGTATATGTATTTCTTTATGGTCGGCTGTATCTTGTCGTCAGTGGCCTTGAAGAAGGATTGAGTTCACACCCAGCTATTCGAAATAATAGGCCTCTTCAAGTTGCTCTTGCCTCTCAGTCTTTTGTGCAAATTGGCCTATTGATGGCATTGCCCATGATGATGGAGATAGGCCTTGAGAGGGGCTTCCGCAATGCCTTAACTGATTTTGTGCTGATGCAACTACAACTTGCTCCTGTTTTCTTTACATTTTCTCTTGGAACAAGGACCCACTATTATGGGAGAACATTGCTCCATGGGGGTGCTCAATACAGAGGCACTGGTCGTGGCTTTGTTGTATTTCACGCCAAATTTGCTGAAAACTATCGTTTGTACTCCCGAAGCCATTTTGTCAAGGGAATTGAACTGATGATTCTACTTCTTGTCTACCATATATTTGGTAGATCATACAGAGATATGGTGGCATATGTTCTTATTACCGTATCTGTATGGTTCCTGGTTGTTACATGGCTCTTCGCGCCATTCCTGTTCAATCCCTCCGGATTCGAGTGGCAAAAGATTGTCGATGACTGGACAGACTGGAATAAATGGATAAACAATCGTGGTGGTATTGGTGTATCGCCAGAAAAAAGCTGGGAATCTTGGTGGGAGAAAGAACAAGAGCATCTTTATCATTCAGGGATCCGTGGCACTGTAGTTGAGATATTGTTATCAATGCGTTTTTTTATTTATCAATACGGACTTGTATATCACCTCACGATTTTGAATAATGAAACGAGTTTTCTGGTATGTCCTTAGTTTGCATTTCAGTCTGCAGAAATGATCAGCTAAAATATTCAAGTATTGACTCCTCCTGTTTTTTGCTCATATTCAGGTTTACGGTATTTCATGGATCGTCATTTTCTTGATATTAGCAGTAATGAAGGTGAGTTCAAAATTTTCACTTTCTTACTATATTCATTGCTAAGTTCCCACAAAATCCCAGTAAGTTATAGAGACAAACTTATATCACAAAAAATTATAAAAAGAGTACATGACTTAGTATGTGATGGTTACCAGTTTTTAGCTATAATTTATGGCTACAAATACTAACCTTTTTCTTTTATAGGAGATTTAACTTTTGGATTACATTTTCCTGCAATTCACATATTTCCCCCCGTTTATTAATCTCTGTTTTGCGCCAGTGGAGTTTATTTGCATAATAGTATTGCCTTGAACATTGTGTTTTTGAGGCTTAGTAAATACACTTATGTTATAACAATGCTTTTCCTAAAAAATCCAACTATTGGTAATTACTGAGGTCAGATGATTTAAATAAAAGGTAATCAATGATCGTCAGTTTAATTAAAGCATGGTTAATATTTGATTTAAATCAGTCGATTTCTTAACTTCTTGACTCATGCCCTTAACCCAAGGGCAGACATGTAAAATCATGGGAAGGAGTAGTTTACTTGCTTTTCCTCAGTCAGTTGAGCCAATGCTGCTCTTTCTGGTGCTTATGCTGATTAAAGTTTTGGCTTGCCTTTCTTCATTCATTGCAGGTTGTGTCTGTCGGAAGGAGGAAATTCAGTGCTGATTTTCAGCTCGCATTTCGTTTGATCAAAGTCTTCATTTTCCTCTCATTTGTTTCCCTACTCATTAGCTTGATTGCTATTCTACACCTGAAATTTCGTGATATTATTGTTTGCATTCTTGCGTTCATGCCTACTGGTTGGGGAATGCTTTTGGTGAGTGCCATTCCTTTGTGTCTCAGACATTCTCATTCGTTCTTTATGCGGTTTTGAGTCTTCATCCTGCTTTATTTCAGATTGCTCAAGCTTTGAAGCCTTTTATTCGACGTTTTGGTTTCTGGGGATCGGTCAGGACGCTTGCCCGTGGTTATGAAATTGTAATGGGGTTGCTCCTGTTCACACCCATTGCATTCTTGGCTTGGTTTCCATTTGTTTCGGAGTTCCAAACCCGAATGTTGTTCAACCAAGCATTCAGTAGAGGTCTGCAGATTTCTCGTATTCTTGGTGGACCAAAGAAGGATCGTTCCTCGAGCAACAAAGAGTAGTTTTCAGTGCTACAATACTCATTTCCAGATCGATCCTGCTGAATTTGTTGGACATCTTGATGATATAACAGAAGAATATTTTCTTGTAAATATTATATATATGTATCATAGTTCATGTATAAAATTTCAGCTAGCTTGTGTATATATAGTTTCTACAGGTTGTCCAGATGAGTTGTAGGCTTGTACAGGATATATGTGAAATCAAAAGGAGAGGGTTTGTTATGGATTCTACGTGATCAATTATTAAAAGCTTGTTAATGGAAAAATTTCAGAGGGAATGAGGTTGTATCTACTCTTTTAAAGGGCATGTTTATATGTATTATGCCTTTATTATTTGTTTCATTATACTTTTAAACGTGAATACGGCATGGTGATTGGTAAAACTTATTTTAATTTTGAGAGATAAGAGGAAAGCCCTCTCTCGAATTCGATTATTAGTAGCGGCTCGTGAAGTAGCCCTTTTTCTTTAAAAAAAAAGGATACATGCCCCTTTCCGGGGAAAGAATAGGGAAGGTTATTTCACTATATTTTTTACCAAGGACAGGGCCTACCACAAGAATCTTTTTTATTGGGGCGATAGCTCTGAAATAAGCGACTTGACCGAGTCTACGAAGCTTTGCTTTTCTTGTTATCACGCTAGGGAATCGTGTGATTCTTTCTACACTCCCTTTTGAATGTGCACCTGACAAGCAAAGGTTCTCGGGACCGCTTATATAGGGCTGACCTTTTTCAGCTTGATCGGAATCGATTCTATGATTGAATCGATTGATAGAAAGACACGTTCGGGAGCTGGGAGGGCCTATCGAAATAGATGTAACCTGTTTGGTTTACAAGCAGCCGCCTTTAGTCTTTCCCATCGTGGTGACTGAGTAGACATCAGGCGAGAACGGACCTTATGCTTCATTTCAACCTCTACTAGACTAGAAAGAAACAGTTTTTTGATCTTACTGACATCTTCCCCGGCAACAGAGATCTGGGGTAAGGGTGTGTTTGTACTTTGTAGGGAGGTAAATATTTTACTACTCCTATATGATTTCACAGCAAACGTCAATTCGAGAATTGGGATAACACCTGTTCTATTGAAGGGTGAAAAATATGAGGAATGGGCTATAGATCTATGAGGATGGCCTTAAGAGCAAGGAAGAAATTTGTCTTTGTTGATGGAACAATCAAAACGCTTAGTGAGGAGTTGCCGCATCTGAAAGACGGGTGGACTACAAACTCATTATTGGTGTCGAGGGTTGGTAAAATCATTGAACCTACGCTCGCTCGACTATATCATATAGAGAGGAAGCAGAGGAATTATGGACTTGGCCGGATATAAGCACAAGGGTATGATTATTCTAGTAAGCTGACCAAGCTGTGGGAGGAATTGACTAATTACGAACACATTCCAACATGCACGTGCGGAAAGTGCACTTGCAATCTGGGAGCAACACTGAAAACCAAGAGAGATCTTTTCCTCATGGGATTGGATGAAGCAACATACGGAACGGTGAAGGACCTGTTACCGTCCTTGAATAGAGTCTATTCGAAGCTGGTACGGGAGGAATAGGTAAAATGAGTCGCTTGTGAGAATGATGATCCGAATGAAATCATGGGGTTTAATTTGTACTGCAAGGGGATATACTTACCGACATCAAGGAGAAAGAGCAAAGAGGAAATTTCTCCCAAAAAAATATTTTTGTTCTTCGTCTTTGCATCTTTATATTAATATGATATCAGAGCCACAATAAGAGAGAAACGAAAAATCGTAGAGAAACAATGGAAGAAAATGATGGTAGTAAAACAATAGATAATGGAAGAAAGATTGCTGCCAAAGAAGACAAGAATCAAAGGAAGACTATTTCACCATATGATCTTACAGTAAATTACAATCCAAAAATTGTGATAACACAAGTCCTATTAGAAATTGAAAACTACGAGGAATGGGCTAGATCCATGAGTATGGTCTTAAGAACAAGGAAGAAGTTTGCCATTGTTGATGGAACAATCAAAATGCCAAGCAAAGAGTCATTGGATCTAAAAGATTGATGGACTATAAACTCCTTATAGGTATCGTGAATTCGCAAAACAATCGAATATAATCTATGCATCGCTCGACTATATAACATAGAGAGGAAGCAACGAAATTATGGACTAGTATCCGTGATCGTTTCAATAGTGAACGATCCCCAAATGAAATAATTGAAGGCTAAATTGGCGGATGTACGCAGAAGGGTATGACCATAATTGATTATTTTGGTAAGCTGACAAAGTTGTGGGAGAAATTGACTAATTACGAGCAGATCCCAATATGCACGTGTGGCAATGTGAGAGCAACACCGAAAACCAGGAGAAAGAGGTACATTTTTTCCTCATGGGATTGGATGAAGCAACATACGAAATGGTAAGGTCTAACCTATTGGTGCAGGACCTGTAGTTGTCCTTGAAAGAGCCTATTCGAAGTTGGCAAAGGAGAAACGGATGAAAAGAGTCGCTCGTGGGAATGATGATCACAATGAAACCATGGTATTCACAGTGCAAAAAAGATATGCTTATCGATATCAAGGAGAAAGAACGAAGAGAATTTCCCCCCCAAAAGTGTCTCTTGTTCTTGGTTTTTGCATCTTTATTTCAACACTATAGTTAGTTAGTTAAAATTGCTGAAAAATATTTTTTCAAAAAATAAGTTCATTAAAATTGAAAAAACCAGCTCTTTTGATGGAAATAGAAAAAACAAGTGCTATAAATCATATTCCACACTAATGGTCTCTTTTTCGCCCCTAACATCCCATTGCCCCACCTTACTCCTACAAGCCCATTCCTATCTTACATGTTTGCCTAGTTATTATGAGATAAATATTTTTGACATAATATATATATATATATATATATCAAACACACACAAAAAAAAATCTTTTATTTTTATTAAAACCTTCGTACCAGACACACCACAATTTTTTCTTTATTCCCCTTTAAACAGAGATGTAGTTATACTTAGCTCTGGACCTTTTGCTCAACTAATTTGGTCGCATTTGTTGTTGATGGCAGAGGTGGTGGTTTCAACTAAAATTATTTGATGGGTCCAAACTAATGTGTATAGTTAAAATTATTTCCTAATAAAAATATTTTACACCAATGTGTAATTAATTAATTAAATTATTTGATGGGTCCAAACTAATGTGTATAATTAAAATTATTTCCTAATAAAAGTAATTTATACCAAATGAGAAAACTATTACTCATAATGTGGGTTTTACTCCACTGTTTTCTACATGCAAATATTTATTCTATTATGATGATCACCAAACATCATCTTTATGTCTTAAATCCTACTTCTACCACTTTTATGTTCTACCAATGTTATATTAATTTAAAAATAAAAAAAAATTATGATGTGAACATGTGAAGAGGAGATGCACGGATGCATCAATGCGAAAGTGTGAGAGGTTGACCATGAATGGTTACAAGAGAGACAGAGGTAGGCCGAAGAAGTATTGCGGAAAGGTGATTAGACAGTACTTTACACAGTTTCAACTTATCGAGGACCTAACCTTAGATAGAAGATTATGGTAGAAGGTTAGTTAGGTAGTTGAGGGGTAGAGCTGTTAGTAGATATAGGTTTGTTGGTGTACTCTGTCGTAGTACTAGTCGTATTCTTGTAGTTCTTGCTTTGGATATCTATCATCATATGTTGTTTATTATGTTTCGATTATCACATTATTCTGTTGTTGTTATTATTTGCATGCTTTCTTCAGTATTGTTCTCTTCTTCTACTATTTGGATTTGTTGCACTTGAGTCGAGGGTTTTTCAAAAATAAACTTTTTACCTTCATGAGGTAGTGGTAAGATTTGCATACACTCTATCCTTCCCAGACACCATTTGGGGAATTTCACCAGATATGTTATTGTTGAAATTAATAATTTAAAATTATATTGATTTGATATTGATATTTTGTAAAAATTATAATTTTTTTCTTCTCTTATACAATTTTATTGATATATGCTAAGGCGTCACATTAATAAGTCACATATTTTTAAATTTTTTTTATAAATAAATATTTGCAATTACATATTATACAAATTTTTAAATACAAGGAAAATGTGTTATATAAAATGGAATGGGACAGTACTATTTTAAAATGAGAACTTGAAATTGGATCCAAATCCTTCCACCAAAAGCCTACTTAAAACATGTAGTAGTTTCTTAAACATTTCTTGTGTGTATAAAGTCTTTATTTTGGAAAAAGCAATACGAGAGCGTTTTTATTTTATTTTTCATTTTAGCAAATCAAAATTATTTTATTATGTTTTATAATATTTTTAAATCATTATATAAAATACTATCAGTTAAATTTAAAATTTTAAAATATCATTAATAAAATATATCTCCATTTTTTTATTTTTTTAAAAAGTGTGTCAAGTAACCAAATATGAAACGGATTAGTATATATCATATCATAAATTACAATTCGTGTAATCTGAGTATATATCCTAATTATACTTTGGGCCCCATTTGATGCGACCACTTATGGTCGCATGCTTCTATACTTATCTCATGCTTTAGCGTCATCCCACGTGATTTACACGTGCCTCCTCTTTCCCCTTTCTCTCTCTCCACATAACCCCAATTCACTGAGACACATTCACTTCACATACACAAGAATTCCATTTCCCACTACATTTTTACGGATTTTTTTCACTTCATTTTATGGTAGTAATATTTTCTGGGTATTTTTGAGTTTTCGCCGGAGATTCACCGCCGACCGGTCAACGATCATGAACCAGTCTCAGCTACTGAACCGGAGTTACCACCCTTGGCCACCACCTTTACCACCACGGCCCACTATGGTACCACCTGAAAATCAACAAACTTTCCAAGTTCCACAAAGGCCTTGTTTTACTCCCGGGAGCGTAAACCGGAGTGATTGGAAACCCCACCGGTCGAGCAAACCCCGCCGGTTTTTTCACCAGAAGAAGAAACAAAGAGAAAATTATCGTTTTACCCCTTTCACCCCGCACAACACGACGTCGTTTCTAATCCGGGCGAAAAAGTCCGGGGGAATCGCTTCTTTGGTTTCTCCTTGTCCGGTGACTCCGGCTGTTCTACCGACGCCGAAGTTTTCTCCGGCGAGGGAGATTTTAGCTGATGTAGCTAAGGAAGAGTGGGGTGTAGACGGGTACGGGTCGATGAACGGGTTGATCCGGGTAAGATCACCGGAGAACGAGGCAGAAGAAGAGGATGAAGGAGAAGGAGAAGGAGTTATTGTTTCTTGGGACAGTGATGTTGAGGAAGTTGAGAAGAGATTAAGCCATGACTTGAGCCGTTTTGAGATGATATATGACCCGAGAAATGGTGGGTCGGGTCGAGATAGGTATGATTTTGGTTACAGAGTTGACGATGTGGAGGAACATATAGAGAGATTGGAGGAGGAAAACATGGAGTTGAAGGAGAAAATGTATGTAATGGAGAGGGAGTTGTCGGAATTGCGGAAAAGGGTTCGGTATTTGGAAGGTGAAGATGAAAATGGAGATGGAAATGGGTCGGATAATGAAGCTGGTTCTGAGAGAAGTGTAGGAGATTCATGAAGAAGAAGAAGAAGATGAATTGTTGTGAACTGTTTTTCTTCTGGCTCTGTATAGTTCTGTTAACGTTTTAGGTGGTGAAGTATGAAAAGGGTACTTCTTAGATGTTAATCTTCTTTTTTTTGTTGTTAACTTTTGATGTGTAGAAGTAGGTTGTAGTAGTGAACTAGTAATCCTTTGGTCTGACTAATAAAACTTGTTGATTTTGATCAACTTTGATTGCTTAATTAAGTTGATTTTTTTAGTTAATCACATGCTTAGTTCAATTGCAAATACCAATCTTGAAGAAGGCCATGTATTATATGCTTCGTTTCAATAATAATATAGCCAATGTAATCGCACAAGGTGAGATATAAGGAAGATGGGAAGTGAGATATGCCACAAGGTGAGACATGAGGAAGATGGGAAGTGAGATATGCCACAAGGTGAGACATGAGGAAGATGGGAAGTGAGATATGAGGAAGACAGGATGTACCTGATAAACAAGGGAAAAGATTTAAATTTGTTATGAACTTTGCAAAATGGACTTAGATTTACCTTCTCTTAATAATTCGGGTTAAATTTACCTTTGCCATTATAAAAGACATACATTTAGATTTATTATTATTAACTAACGATAGAGGCTTTTCAATATGTGAACTTTTTTACGAGGAAATATGCTCAAATTTGTTCTTGATGGTTCATCTTTGTCCATAAATTTCGTGAAATGGTCCAAATTTTATTTTTCTCGGCCACCATCCCTCTAAATCGATTGGTAGCTACCATAACAATGAAATCTCTCCATTCTCGAAAACACCACCTAAAGATCATCGTTGCTTTACTTGCCATAACTTCATCCCTACGACCCTCAAAGAAAAGACCAAATGAAAATTTCTCATAGAAATCATCATATGTAGGTGATCTTTCCCATATTTTCATCTTCACCGGTCTTCCTATTTAATTTCTTCGATCATTTTTTAATATCTTTTTGAAATCTCTTTTTGTAGTTACCTTGTGTAAGCATCAACCCTCAATCACTATAAATTCACCTAAACCGCCAGGATATTGCTGTAAATGATTTAAAAACTGAATAGTACTATGTACCGATGTTTGTTTTAGCATTTAAAGGTTGATATAAAACTTTGCCATTCGTCAATTGAGAAAGATTGGTGCTGATTGAGTTTCGAAAGAGGTGGCAACATAATTTGATTGTACACTTGATCATTATTTGAGTCTCATTTCGACAAATTTAAGGCTCGACTGTGGTTAATTTAAGCTTGGGAAATAAAAAACCTAGTCGTTGCAGGTTCCGAATGGTTGAAGAAGGCTGTGTTGTTGCCGCTAGAATAACGACCTTGCTATTCAAAGTTTAAAGGCAAACTACCATTACCTATAGTTTAAGGACAAATTTTGATCATTTTTCAAAAAGGCCCACAAATTGGAAAGCATTTATCGTTCATCAATAAGGGGAAATCCAACTAATTTTTGTAACGATATGGATAAATTTAAACCCAATTATTAATAGAGGGCAAATATAAACTATTTTTGGAGGCATATTAGAGCTTTGCCCTAAAAACAATTGTAGGATCATTAGAATGTCACATTTTACTAAAATACTAAATTTAAACGTTTCGTGCTCTACAATCGCTGAACTGTATGAGTCAAACTTGGACTTTAATATTCCACCGTATGGGAAGATGACACATGTCAGTCGAAATCCATTCAAGTCCAGCTGAGCGACGTAGCTCAAGTTGTGTGTGGGAAGATTGCTCTTATATCCGTCCAAGTTTCAGAGCCATGAAGGATGCCCGTTTAGCTCCACAGCTTTAAGTTCGAAGGTGTTATTTGTCAATCGACAGATAAAGCTCGCCGATAACGGCTTCCTAAGAATCTTCAAGACTCCCACAGGTGAACGTAATGATTACAATCTATAGAATGGAATTCACGTAATACGTTTCTTAGGGTTAGACTATAAATATACCCCTTCACCACACTTGTATGCCATCTGATTTTCATCATAAGAACTATATTACTCACTGAATTGTAACTCAAGTTCTCAAGCTCTCGCTTTTCCGGTCACAGTGTCGATAATCACGATGAAAATAGCTTAATAAGATTCACACTTTCTCTTTTGATTATTGCTTTGTTGTCCATTATTATCATCTATCACTTCAATTATATTTTTTGTCAAGCAATTTAGCATCAAGTACACATTATTTGGTCATTATAATCTGCACATTCTTGAATCACCTAAACAAATTCAATTCTTATATATTCTAAATAACGAATTTAGGGGTAAACATGAACCTCCATTAAATTGTTTTCCTTTTGACCTTTGAAGATAGAAAAAAATCTATTGGACGGAGTATCAAGTTATACTAGAATGTGTATGTGTAAATCTTTAAATTTTGTTTACTTATACACGTCTAATTATGCAATAAAAACTGACAATAAATTTTTATTCATTAGTAAGAAGAGTTACGTTGCATGATTCCAAAAGTAGATTGGTTAAAGATTTGATATAAACCAAGGGTGTTATATTTATCCAATTTAAGACCAAACACGTGTTTAAAACCAAATGATGCATTGCATATTTAGATTTTAATATGAATGAACCAAATCAAGTAGCTTATAAAAATTACTAAGTATTTTGATGATTGTAATTATCTACGTTATAACTTTGAGTTATGATTGATGTGTAGTTTCCGTTTGACACTTTTTTTTTTGGGTCAACAAGCATACCTTTTAAAGCTATATTTCTTAGAGAAGAAATCCTTTAATTAAAGTGTGTGCGCAACTTGTAGGAAATTTGTTAGACTCCACTAATAATTTTTGTATAAGAAATCTATTTATTCGGAAATTGGTACAGTTGAATTTATCACGAAGTCAAGAACATGTGGATCGATTTAACTTGTTAATTTGTTGTTAAGCAAATAATATGTTGTTAAATAAGCTTATTAAAAACGAGAATGTAAAGAAATAAAGAATAAAACAATAATACTTAGATGTTGTTGATTTCAGCTCAAATTCCAGAGAGCTTTGTGCAGCAAGTCCCAGAATCAAAGATATAAGGTTTTTGAGTTTTTGAGGGCTAAGACTTAATCAGTAAATGGAGTGAGAGAGTTTAGATCACAAGAATATCAGTTTGTTGCTTAATTAGTATTGTAAAAAATCTAACCCTTTATAATAACTACTTATAGTTATAGACATGAAAGAAAATACATCAACCAACAGAAATGCTCCACTCGAGCCCTATAGTACATCGCCTAATAGAAATGCCCACTTGGAGATACCGTTACACCTGTGAGCCATAAACTCTCCCTGTGATGCGCGAGATCTTGTACGATTTAGCTGACGTGTCTGTCCTTTTATCCTTTTAATGCGTCTTCGAGCCACGAGTGATCCTTATCTTCTAGTTTCACGACCTCGAGCCACGAGTTCCAGTCTTTTTCTCCATCAAAACCATCCGGTTGATCCGACAACAAAACGGAAGCAAACAAAATGGATATGCAATGATCCGGGTACTTCTCCAACAATTCCGTGAAGGACGCTTTTTCCTATGCCTCTATGCTAACTCTTTCTCTAATTGCATATACCAAATATTTCTTTGTTTTAAGCGGTCACGTGTACATCAGAATTTTCCCCAATACAAGACCATAAAAGAAATTAGCGTAAATATTCGAGTTATTCTTCCTTCAGGTTGTGTACGGGGATATATAAGATTTACTTTTCTCTGTAATAGTGGAATAATAAGGTATTTGTAATAAATGAATCATCTCAAGCTAGAATAGACTACAACTAGTTTACTGTTTTGAGTTTCATCACAGCTAGTGGAGGAAGCTTCTCTTTTAATTTCAATTGTCCCCTTTGTCTACTGTGTTGTTTTTTAATTTGCAATTTTGAAAGAATATTTATACATTCAATGTGATTATTATCCACTTTTATGCTTATGATCTACTTTACACTTTGTGAAGCCAACTTAATTTATCAATATTGAGTTGAAATAAAATTACATGCATAATTGATCCAATCAGGAGGAGATCAACTTGTAATAATGAGATGCCTAATTATTATGCTCTGGCAGAGATTATCCCTTACCAAATAGATGCAAAGCTGGGCAGTTGACATTTTATTTAAAAGTACAAAAGAAAAGAGGTAGCAGTAAAGCATGTATTAGCATTTAGCATAATTGTAGTATTAAGTCCAATATGAAATTACACGGTATGGACGGCATGTTGGCCTCAATTCTGTTAACTATAGAAAGTTATACATTCTAAGGAGCAAACGATTATGTGAATTGAGATTATTAATTGTTATGGCTCGCCTTAAATTAAGGCTCAAAAGTTAAAACCGAAAAACCAAACTTAAAAAATCCAATCCAAACGCTAGTTTACTTGGATTGGATTGTAATTTCCTAAATCCGAAAACCGAAAATCCAAATCAAAATTTTCATATTCAATCTGAATGATCCGAATGATCCGAACGACCAGCTCGCAACAATATTGCATAAAACCATTCAAACATAGGAATGAAATAATATTTCAAAACAACATATATCAAACAAAGGGAAATACTAAAAGCCCGCCCTCAAATCCCAGGGCTCAACCCTAGATAGACGGTGGAAACTACCAAGCTGGAGTACGGTAGGGGCAGAGGGAATTTCCGGTAGAGCAGTGAAATGCGTAGAGATCGGAAAGAACACCAACAAATACTAGTGAATATAATTTGCGTGCATGATGTTGAATGTTGATAGAAGGTCAATAATAGTAATAACCCCGTGAGGGGCCAACGTAGCTTGCAGCATTGTCCATAGCTTGAAGAATGATCATGTGTTTCATATGTTGTTCTTTCAATCTGCGCTGAGCGTCATAATTTGTTAATTCTAACGATTCCTCTTCTTCTCCTTCTTCTGGTAATTTGTCTGCTGAATTTTCGTCTGGTGCCAATTCAGATACTGGCTTCATTTTGGCATTTTCTCCTGAATTCTTGGCTGATTTTTTCTTTGTCTTCCCAATTGGACTTTTTGTTGGTGTTGGTACTTCCTTTGGTTTCAGGATCTCTTCATTTTCTTCTGGTGATTTGCCTGCTGAATTTTTGTCCGCTGATGCTGTCTTCATTTTGGGATTTTCTCTAAGATTCTTGGCTGATTTTTTCTCCGTTTTCCTGACTGGACCTTTTGTTGGTGTATTGATGATTTGTTCTGTAATTTCTTTGTTGATTGGTTCTTCCATCTTTGGTTTCATGATCACTACATTTTCTTGTGGTAATTTGTCTGCTAGTTTTTCGACCGGAGATTCAGCTACTAGCTTCATTTTGGGATTCTTGGCTGTTTTTTTCTCTGTTTTCCTAACTGGACTTCTTGTTGGTGAACTAATGACTAGTTCATTGGTTGCTTTCTTGATTGGTTTCATGATCACTGCATTTTCTGCGTCTCCTAGTTTATTTTCTTCTGTTGTATCTGCTGAATTTTCTGCTACTGGCCTCATTTTGGGATTTTCTCTAGGATTCTTGGTTGTTTTTTTCTCTGTTTTCCTATCTGGACTTTTTGTTGGTCTACTAATGACTGGTTCTTCCTTTGGTTTGTTGACATATTTGGAAATGCTACATTCGATATGTGTTCCAAAATCACAATCAGCACAATTATACAACCAGTAATTATGATCCATCTCGCCATGACAGAGATCACAAACAAAAATGGTGCTTTCATCCTCATGATCGAAAGGGGAAACAAATGTAAGTTTAAGTTCATGATGATGGTGCTGGGCAAGTAAGACAGTTTGGGGTAAAAGAGCACATTGCACGTGCAGATCAAACTCGCAATGAGCACAACTTAAGCTACATGATCTTCCTTCTGATCCACAGGCATTACAGGTGAAGGATCGGCTCGAATAAGTAGGAGTTGGCAGAAGGGTTAAAGGGTGAGAAGGATGAGAAGGGTGCACTAGAGAACGAGGCGCGTTGAGGCAATTGTCATGGAGGTAGAAATTGCAAGAGATGCAGCCATGAAAGGGATCAAAAATGGGCTTCTCACAGGCTTGGCATTTAAGTTCCTCACTTTCATCAAGAACAAGTTTTTTCAAAATATGGTGGTGGCTGAAATGTTGGTTATCTTGATATTTCATGTCTCTCAACTTGCTTTAGTCTCTATGTGTTTTCAATGTGTGATTTCTTTTTGGGGGAGATAGACCTGGTTTATATGGACTTTTTGAAAATGAATTTTGTGAATTTAGTATATCCACCATCAAGTTTACTTGGTAGTATTTCTTATTCTTGAAGTCAACTTCTGACTTTTAAAGATTCTGAAGAAATGACATTACATAAAATAGTGTAAAATCTGGTACTACATGGCTAAATATTTTGCTTGTACCGCTGGCTAAAATGATAAGCATCTTAGAAAGAAGATTAGTTTTAGAAAAACCAACTCTAGCTAGAATTGAAAAGTGATGGAGTTGCTTAGACTACAGAACCATGTTTGTTTGCCCCTCGTAGAGCGAATTGGATAATCAATTCGAGGCCGCTCAATCTTCCACTCATTTTTTCCCTCATATGAACCTCGAGTCATCAAAATTTCTCGTAACTTGGCCTAGCCAGGTCGCATACGGGAAAAGGCAAAACTCTCTTGGTCATAAGTTTTCAAGTTCCTGCAAAGCTACTAGACTTTTCTTTCTTGGGGTCATGTGTTTGGTTCGAAGGAGAATATTTTTCTAAAAATAAGTCATTTTACTTTTTTTTTTTTTGGTGTTTGGTAAATAAACAAAATATTATTCCAAAAATATTTGTATATAATTGTGACAAACACTAAGGGGTTGTTCGCTAGCTGGTAAGAATTATACAAGTATTAATAATGCAGGGATTAGTTATCAGGGAATATATCTATGTATCATTTTATGCAAGTATTAGTTATATCGGGATTAGTTATTTCGCCTTTTATTCTGCATAATATAATACATAGATTATTCCCCCATAACTTATACATGTATTAGTTACGCGAGTTTATAAAGTGCAAATCAAACACCGTATTAATTTTATACATGAATAATTTACCTCCTAACTAGCTACCAAACATAGTATCATTTATGCAGAATTTAATACCTGCATAACACACCTCCAAACCAGCTACCAAACGACGCTGTGGAGGTAGGGTGGATGGGGTTGACAGTTGGGTTGCAACTTGCTACAAGTTTTGCATCAATTAATTAAGAACTAACATGCTGAATATAGTTACTTATATTTAGGAGAGAGTTGCGGAGGGAGAAGACTTGACCTCGTCTTGTTACAGGTTTTATATCTTCATGTATTCACCATGTTCATGAAGCACGTAATGAATATTAAGTTTCTTTAAATAATCACCTCAAAATATTACGCGTAGTACTATTGACCTTTTTATGAGAATAATTTATCATTTAATTTGATTAGTATTGAAATGAGCCTCTATATAACTTTTCTATTTTTTCTTTCTGTTGTTGAATTTATGCCACTAAATAGAGTGTCTAGCGATCTTTTGATACTTTTGAGTTTGCTAAAGACGTAACGAGATATTGCACTCAGAGAATTTATGGTTGAGAAGTATGGAGTACAAGCTAAGGCCACATACCTTGCATTGAAGTGAAGGAGTACTAACAGAACAGATATAGCGGTCAACAAGTGTGAACATTGATTACTTAAGGGTTTACCCGATGTTTTACCCAATTTGTGAAGATATAAGTTATACTGTACATTTATAGTGCATAAATTTTTTACATCATCAGTTTAGTTTAGCCGGTTATAACAAAATATACTCTGTTTTTCAAATTGTCGTATATCAGATTTGTTATGAAAATTTACAAATTACTATAAGTCAACTTAATTAACCACACGGTATAGAAAATATATATACTTATTGTGCATAAAACTTAAACTCATATCAAAATTTGATGAGCACAAAATTAATGTATAAGAACTAAAGCTCGTGTTTATCAAAGATAGTATAAAAGTTTGTTGAATTCATGAGGATTAGGATAATTCTATTTTAATTGAGAATGCTTAATTATTATTTGAGAAAATAATAATGGGAGGAAAGATGATTCTAAAAATTTAAGAATAAGTACTAAAAGAATTTAAGAATTAATCAACGTAACGCACTTCAAACAGATGATGAGTGTAATTCAGGAAGAATGAATTAGTCGAGTCAAGAATCCACCCATGGACTAACTTGCGATTTCAATCACCTTTCACTAGCCTTCGTTAAAGTAGGCGCGAATACATTTAATCCTTTCCAATAACTATACAATCAATAGAAAGAAAAATATTTATAAAGATGCAAAATTAAAGTCACCTTTTTCTCAAATCTTCACTCAACTAATAGTTATTATCTCATATATAAAATCACCTTTTTCTCAATTCTAATTTTCGTCAACAAAGAAAGTAACTTTCTGATACACAAAGTAATACTCCCTCCGTCCCATTTTATGTGGCATAGTTTGACTTGGCACGGTGTTTAAGAAAAAATGTAGACTTTTAAAACTTGTGGTCCAAAATAATCCTTGAAATATTTGTGTGGTTGTAAATCATTTTATTAAGGATTAAAGGGGAATTTCAAAGATAAATCTTTTCTAATTATAGAAATGTGACATTTTTTTTGAGATGGACTAAAAAGGAATGTGTGCCACATAAAATGAGGCGGAGGGAGTAGTTATTAGTTGAGTGTTCATATGAGAGATTAACTCCGAGTTAAAGTACTAATCTCTTCTCGCAAACAGAATTAACATTCAAGGGATGAAACTTCTTCCTCTTTTCATTTTCTTGAATCTATATTCTTACAACTTGAGGAACTTGAAATTAAGAGAAACTTGATTATTCTGCCAAAGGCATTAATTTACGACCCAAGAGAACAGAACAAAAAAGCCAAAATCAAACACTAGTTGGTACATAGATAAACATACATAGAAACCATAACGAAAATGGAGAAACTTGATCATCAACGATCGATCACAGATACAAAGTTGAAAGAGAAATATATAACAACAAAAGGCATTTATTTTGCAATAAAAACTGAAGAACGCCAAAGCGGATGCATTAATTAGGTGATCATGATAGAGTTGGATGTAACTGTATGTTCTTGATGGCCTACCATAAGTCCAGAATAGCCTCTCTTGATCGTGCCGCAATCCGAGATTCAATTTGAGCTGCTATAAGCCGCTCATGAGCATCATTCACTGAATTTATCATCTCCACGGCTGGATTTGGATTTGGACTTGGACTTGGACTTGGACTTGGATTTGGATTTGGATTTGGATTTGGAATTGGACGCTGCTGTTTGGGGAAAACACCAACTTCAGGACTAATTATGGCACACTGCAAGTGTGACCCGAAATCACACCCAGAGCAATAGTACAACCAATCGTCCCTGTTCATTATGACATTGCACATATCACAAGTGTATTCCATATTCTTATCTTGGTAAGGAGAACCGAAATGGAGCCCCAATTGATGCGGGTGTTTGTCAACAAGTATCGAGCTTGGACAAGACGCACATTGCAAGTGGATATCAAATTCACAACAAGCACAGCTGAAGCAAAATCCACTGCCAGCAGAGCTACAAGCCTTGCAAGTATAGGAACGACTCGAGTAAGTCGGAATTTGGTGAAGGGTCAAGGGGTGGGAAGGATGAGATGAGTGATTGAGAAAACGCGGAGCGTTGAAGCAGTTTTCGTGGAGGAAATATTGGCAGGTGTTACAGCCGTAGAAAGGCTTGTTACTATTGTTTGGTTGGTCACAAGCATTGCAAGTGAGAGTTTCACTTTCAGCTTGATTGATAAGTTTCAAGATGTGGGGATGGCTGAAGTGTTGTTTATCTTGAGGTGCCGCATTTGTACTACGGTTCTGTCTTCCCATTGATTTTTCCTTGTAACTTTGTTGAAATCAATAATCAATAAGAGAGTAGAAATAGCTAGATCGGAGAGCTAGTAAGTTCAGTGAATTGTTACACTAATTTGTAATCGTATTTATAGATACTAATTTAGCTACGATAATTACTTAGTTACTCCTAATAACTTGGCCACGTTATTTCTTTCGTTGACTTTGCATTCATGTTTCCTCCCTTTTTTTAACAGCAATTTGGCCAATTGCTATTCAAAAGTATATTTAAACATCTGTAAGCATATTGACTGACTTAGCGCTTTTATCCAATGGCATACTAAAATAATGGATAGCATCTTCGTATAATTTGACATAGACTAAATGTTACCTTCTTGTTGGCTTTTTGAAGTTAATTTCCTTGTTCATTTTCTTCTTTCGCTTGTAAGCTATGCCTGATCAATAAGGGTGGTGGTGGAGTGATCATAAGTACTCCTTCTTTCAGGTTTCGGGTTAACCCTGAATATAAAATTACCTTTGTTAGAGAACGTTTTGTCCCGGTGTGGGATTTTCTGACGTGAATTTGGATTTAATCGGACCTCAGTATAAATGTCGGACAACAAATGGAAAAACAGTTATTTGGATTTATAGGTGGTCATCTCTGTGGTATAAACTGTAAATTAGATCGACCGATTTCGGCAAATAAATAACTAGGGAAGTCAACTGTGTATTGAGGTTCATGGATTTTACGGTAAAAGTCCACTGTTAGACTCTTTCCTCTTAGCAAGTTTGCATTTTCATCATTCATTAATCATTATCCTAGTGCTGATCACTAATACATAATTGGAAAAATTACACGGCTTAGAAAATTTTCCTAGTGTATTTACCAAAAAATTACAATATAATTCCTAGTTATACTTATGATTTTATAGCAGATACGCTCTTTGTAGAGTTTGGGGCTAAAATTGTCCCTTAACTATTAGAGTAGGTTCATTTTGGTCCTTCAAATATAACTCTGAGCATATTTAGTCCCTTAACTTTATTAAAGTGGAGCACTTTTGATTTCCCTAACAAAATCCGTTTAAAAATAACGGTGTTAAACCCATGTGGCACCCACGTGACTTGTAAAATACAAACCTTTAGAGGTTAAGTGTTAGTTATTATGAGTATATATTTAATTTTGCACGCTCTTAAACACAATTAAGAAGAAATCCGCACACCCTTCACCAAATTACTAGCTACGCCATTGACTTTAAGAACATTTTGTTAATGCATTTAAGAAAATGGTTATTTTTTTCGAGTGGGCAGATTATTGCGTTCTAAAATTGTCTTCAAATATAAATAGCTACTACTATATTAATCCTAAAAAATTAAGAAGACAAGAAAGAAAGAAAATGTATATTAATTAAGAAAGAGAAAACACTATCAAATTTACACCGTTAGAAAATTATCCTTTTCCGTTAATTTTTAACATTATTATGTTAGGAAGACCAAAAGTGCTTCACTTTAGTAAAGTTAAGGGACTAAATATGCTCAGGATTATATTTGAGGGACCAAAATGAACCTACTCTAATAGATGAGGGATAATTTTAGCCCAAGACTCGCTCTTTGTAGCTTATTTTACTACAGTAGCTCAATAGACAGGAAAATCGAGGAGCTCCGGTGAATATAACTGGCCAACAATGTCACTGCCAATGACGCTGTGCTCCCTCTCCCTTGCTCCGGCAAAGCTTCATCCTCCAGGCTCCAGCAACGCTCATCCTCAAATCAGAAAGAAAGGCTCGTTCTCATATCGGGATGGAAGCCTAGTGCTGAGGCTGATATTGGTGACGGGTTAATTAGCTGGACGGAACAGGGGTGGAGGATGGTGGTGTTTAGTAAAAAAAGCCGCAGGCTGAGGAAGCAGACCACTGGAAAACGATTAGAGAGCTCGTCCTCGACCCTCTTTTGTGTGTCGATTCTCTTATTGTTCCTTGTATCAATGTGTAAAATCTCTCTATGTTGCTCTCCTATCCAGGGGCGTCTAGTCCACCACTTAGCCAATCGCCTAGCGCCCCATAATTATGAGGGCTCATATTTTCATATATAAATAGTTATATATACTATTTTTTTTTAGAGAAGTCTCTTATGAAAAACAACCCATATTTAAAAAAAAAGAAGCAAACTAAGTAGAGTTTTACATGGAATCTTTCTTTTAGCATAAAAGGGGAACAACTCATTTACTATGTGATCAAGCTATTTTTTCACGTCAAAATAAATTCAATTAATTCAAAGCGTATGAAAATATTTTTGATTTTCTATTTAGTGATCAAAAATTGAGATTACTAGACGATGAGAATTTAAAAAAAAACATTATCTTAATCTTGAATATTCCCTAATGCATAATAGTCACTCTGACATTGATTGTTTAGATTTATTTTCTAAATTGAAAGTGTTAAGAAAAATAGTAAAAGTAGAAGATAATATTGTGATCGATATACTCAATCAGATAAAATGACTCGATTCCTTTTCAAATATCTATATTGCTTATAGAATAATGTTGACAGTTCATGTTACGGTTGCCTCAGCCAAAAGTAGTTTTTCAAAATTAAAATTGATAAAGTCTTACCTAAGATCAACAATGTCTCAAGAGAGATTGAATGAATTAGCTATATTGTCAATTGAAAAGAGAAAATATTGACTATAAAAAAATTATTAGTAATTTTGCATCTCAAAAAGTTAAAAAAATAAGTTTCAGATAAATAAATATATATAAAAAAATTAAGTTAAGTCCCCTCGTTAGAGTTTGGCTTTAGGCCCCAGATATGGTCGAGACACCCCTGCTCCTATCGGAAAACTATGTTGCTCTCCATTGTCATTAGTGAATAACAGATCTGTAATGTGTATCTGATCTGAAATTTTAAACGACGGTTGAGATTGAGAGTGTATGTATATATTCAAAAAAAAAAAAATCTTCTCTACAGTTGATGATACAAGTGTATTGTTATTGGTATCCTAATTTGGGTGACCTTCTTGCTTGGTCGAAAACCGCCATCTCCGGCAAACTTTTCTTCTCTTCTCTGCTATGAGTCACATACAGTGATACAATAACGGTATGTATTATAATGTTTCAGTTATTCAGTGTATCACATTGAAATCTTATAGAATACAAGTGTGATACATTGAAATTCAGTAACATACAAGTGTATATTGAATGTATCTTCACAAGTGTATGTTGTATGAAACTTTCTTTGTGAATATTTGGTTAAGAAAATTTATTAATATGTCTAAAAGAAATAACAAAAGTTGCGTCAAATTGAGCGCATTGGATTATGACTCATTATTTAAATCATCTTCACCCAACTCATCTTAGCTTTGGACACAATTGAGCATTGACTCATCTATTGATACAATCCATCTTGACCCGCCCAACTTTAGTTTAAACAACCCATTTGCTACCCTTAGATTAATTAAGCAGAGCCAAATTGTAAAATTAATCGTATTATTCTATGTCAAAGTTCAAATGCGCTCGTTTATTTGTTCCCTTTACCTTGGGGAAAAGATATAATTACCCCTTTAAACTATAGACGAAATTTCAGCACCACACCTTAATTATACACGGGTTCTAGTACCAACCTAAACTTTTTGTCCCTGTACTTCTTTGCACCTTATGTATTGACGTGGATCCATAACTCAATTGGCTACAGTGATATACAAGCGCCACCACGTGTCTATATATTTATTTTAAAAAAAATTTAATTTTTTTCCCTCTTATCTTATTTGACTTGTATTTAAAATAAGTCAATACACATTTTTTATTTTTTTTTGCCTTTTCTTTGTGTGTACTAAAACTTTTCTCAAATACACGTTCTTTTTTTCATTTTTTACCTTCTTTCACCCCCCCCCCCCCCCCCCCCCCGCCCTTTTTTTTTTCCTTTTCTTTTATTGCTTTTATTTATTCTTTTTATTTTCGTTACCTTTCTTTTAGATTTAATTTCAAATTTAATTCTAAATGTCTTATATTTTAAATAAGTTAATTTCGTACGAATACCAGGAAAAGTGAAGAAAATCAAATAAAAAACAAAAAATAAAAAAGTTAAAAACAATAACAATTTTTTAAAAAAATAGACTTTTTCAAATAAATTAAAAGTGAAAAGATAAAAATTAATGTAAGAGAGAAAAGAAAAGTTAAAAGTGAGGAGGGAAATAAATATTTTAGAAAGAAAGAAATGAAAATAATTAACTATATATAAACTTTAATTGTAATAATTATGTGTACTAACTAATTGTCACATGTCTAATTAAAAAAGAATAGGTGTCCAATATTGATAAGATTTTTCTTATATTTTTCGTCTCTCACTTGTTTCCAAGAGCTCTGTGTTCCTAATCAAACACTACTCCCTCCGTTCTTAATTACTTGTCACGTTTTTAGTTTGCACTCCCTTTAAGAAAAGCATTAACTAGAAGGTAATTTGACTAAAAATTCTCATTTATAACTCCTGTCTATTTAATACTTTTCTCTTTTGCACTATATTAATATTTCTCCATATATATGATCAAGGGTAAAAATGAAAACAAACAACTAATTCTAAAAAATGACAAGTGTTATGTAATATCTATTTTTAGTAAGGATGACAAGTGTCTAGGAACAGAGGGAGTAATTTGTACTCCCCCGTTCCTTTTTGTCGTTATGTTTCGCTTTTCGAGAGTCAATTTGATTAACTTTTGAAGCTAAATTAAATTAGACTAATCTAAAATTTTAAAATTAAAATTTAGATATTCGAAAACTATACAAAAAGTACTATAAATTTTGTAATTTTTCTCACATCAATATGATTAAAAAAAAACTACATTTTAAAATATTGATCAAAATTTAAATCGGTTGACTCTTAAAAAGGAAACTATGACAACTAAAAAGGAACGGATGGAGTAATAGATAAACATATATAGAAACCATAACAAAAATGGAGAAACTTGAGATCATCAACGATCGATCACATATACAAAGTTGAAAGAGAAATAACATAACAACAAAAGGCGTTTATTTTGCAATAAAAACTGAAGAACGTCAAAGCGGATGCATTAATTAGGTGATCACGATAGAGTTGGATGTAACTCTGTATGTTCTTGATGGCCTAGATTAAGTCCAGCATATTCTGTCTTCCTCGTGCATCAATCCGAGCAGCAATTTGAGCTGCAATAAGCCGATCATGATCATCATTCACTGAATTTATCATATCCACTGCTGAATTTGCATATGAACTAATTGGACGTGGACGTGGATTTGGATTTGAATATGAATTTGCATATGAACTTGGACTTGAACTTGGATTTGGATTTGGACGCTGCTGTTTGGGGAAAACACCAACTTCAGGACTAATTACTGCACACTGCAAGTGTGACGCGAAATCACATCCAGCGCAATAGTACAACCAATCGTCCTGGTTCATCATCACATTGCACATATCACAAACATATGTCAGATTCTTATCTGTATATGGAGAACCGAAATGAAGCCCCAATTGATGCGGGTGTTTGTCAACAAGTATCGAGCTTGGACAAGACGCACATTGCAAGTGGATATCAAATTCACAACAAGCACAACTGAAGCAAAATCCACTGCCAGCAGAGCTACAAGCCTTGCAAGTATAGGAACGACTCGAGTAAGTCGGAATTTGGTGAAGGGTCAAGGGGTGGGAAGGATGAGATGAGTGATTGAGAAAACGCGGAGCGTTCAAGCAGTTTTCATGGAGGAAATACTGGCAGCTTTTGCAGCCATAGAGATTACTAGTAATGCTTGGTTGCTCACAAGCATTGCAAGTGAGTGTTTTAGGTTGATCTGAACTCACAATTGGTTTCAAAATGTGGGGATGGCTGAAGTGTTGGTTACCTTGAGACGTCGAATTCGCACTCTGATTCTGTCTTCCCATTGATTTTTTCCTTGTAACTTTGTAGAAATCAGTAATCAATAAGAGAGTAGAAATAGCTATATTGGAAAGCTAGCAAGTTCAGTGAATTATTATACTAATTTGTAATTGTATTTATATATACTAATTTAGGTATGATAATTATTGGTCGTCTGTGTGAATAAACTGTAAATTAGAGACACCGATTTCGTTGAACTGATGATTTTTGGAAGTCAACTGTATTGAGGTTCATGGATGTTACCGTAACAGGGCCACTGTTAGACTTTTTGAATCTTAGCAAGTTTGGCATTTTCATGGATGTTACGGTAACAGGGGCCACTGTTAGACTTTTTGCTCTTGCAAGTTGCCATTTTCATCATTCATCATTATCCTAGTGCTGACTAGATTGTGTTCCAATTCGATCTTCTTCTGAATGTTGGGAGTTAACTTGCCAGACGAACAGTCATATGTCTGCTTAATTCTCATGCTTTTATCGAGCTCTCCAAGTTGATTTTCACCCTTTAGTTCTTTTAGCGTTTCTAGTGTCGCAATAAAGCTTATGAATTCTGAATATTAATTTTTTTAAATTATGGATTCTAAATCAAGAATCTATATATCTACTCTCAATGAATTTTTAAAATAAATATAGAATTTGAACCCGTAGCCAACACTCCAGTTCCACCCGTATCTTTTACTTAGGAAAAACTGCAATTTTAACCCTTGTGTCTTAGAGCTAAATGCATGTTAGTCCTACCTACTCTCAGCTGTGGCGCAAAAATCGTCTTTGGAACACTGTTGCGATGAGCGTGGTTTAGAAGGGAAAAACTAAGGCATAAAACAGAAGTCAAATAGTGAAATTAATCTTATTATTCTACTCCAAAGTTCAAATACTCCTATTTTATTTATGTTCCTTTTACTCTGTAATCTAAAATTTCGTTTGTCAACAAGCCTGAATAGAATTAATATTCAGCAGATGAAACTTTCGATCTTCTTTCTATGTTATATTTTTTTGAATCTATATTTTTACAACGATAGGACTGATATGGTTATATCATGCTGCCAAAGGAATTAATTTTCGACCCAAGAAAACAGAACAAAAAAGAGAAAAAAACATTAAAACACCTTTAAACTTGTACTACAAATTTACTTTAGACTTTTAACTTCATGGTAATTAAATACCCCAAATAACTTTGAAATAATTAAATATCACCCTGAGAATATAATACCACTCTCACAATATGAAGTGCATTACACACGCGCCATGTCACTGCCAAATTAGTGCCACATCATTGCCATGCCAGAGCCACGTCAAAAATTATTTTTTTAAAAAAGTGACCCCACTAATATATATTCCCTCTGTTTCAAATTGATTGACCTGTTTTGATTTGACACAGAGTTTAAGAAAATAAATAAAGGCTTTTGAATCTTGTGGTCTTAGATTAAAAATATGTCAAATGTACAAAAATGTCCTTTAATCTTGTGGTCTTAAACATGTCATGTGGAAAGTTGAAATCAAAGAGTTGCTAAAAAGGGAAAGAGTCATTTTTTTTAAACGAACTAAAATAAAAAGTAGGTCAAACAAATTGAAACAAAGGGAGAGAGAGTATATAGATAAAAAAATTAAAATTAAAATTAAAAGAAAAAGAAAAAGGAATAATATCCCCACCCCCTGTCTTCTTCTTCTCCAAACCATCCCCGCTCTCTCTATCTCCTTCTTTATATATATATACTAGTTGGACCATTTTTAAAAAAAAATAAGAATTATGCGTTTTGATATTTTTCTCTCTTTTTTTATGCCACGTCAGCTATTAGGGTGGTATTTAATTACATAAAAGTTGTTTAGGGAATATTTTATGGTAGTTAAAGGTCTAAAGTAAGTTTGTCGAATAAGTTTAAAAGTGTTTTGATGTCTTTTCTCAACAAAAAAACACAAAAATCAAACAGTACTTTGTAATAGATAAACATAGAAACCAAAACGAAAATGGAGAAACTTGATCATCAACGATCACTGATACAAATTTGAAAGAGAAATAACATAACAACAGTAAAGCATTTATTAATGTGCAATAAAAACTGAAGGTCAAAGCGGATGCATTAATGTGATCACAATAGACTTATATGTAAGTGTATGTTTGTGATGGCCTAGATTAAGTCCAGAGCAGCCTCTCTTCCTCGTGCCTCCATCCGAGCACGAATTTGAGCTGCAATAAGCCGCTCATGAGCATCATTCACTGAATTTATCATCTCCACGGCTGGATTTGGATTTGGACTTGGACTTGGACTTGGATTTGGATTTGGATTTGGAATTGGACGCTGCTGTTTGGGAAAAACACCAACTTCAGGACTAATTATGGCACACTGCAAGTGTGACCCGAAATCACACCCAGAGCAATAGTACAACCAATCGTCCCTGTTCATTATGACATTGCACATATCACAAGTGTATTCGATATTCTTATCTTGGTAAGGAGAACCGAAATGGAGCCCCAATTGATGCGGGTGTTTGTCAACAAGTATAGAGCTTGGACAAGACGCACATTGCAAGTGGATATCAAATTCACAACAAGCACAGCTGAAGCAAAATCCACTGCCAGCAGAGCCACAAGCCTTGCAAGTATAGGAACGACTCGAGTAAGTCGGAATTTGGTGAAGGGTCAAGGGGTGGGAAGGATGAGATGAGTGATTGAGAAAACGCGGAGCGTTGAAGCAGTTTTCATGGAGGAAATATTGACAGCTTTTGCAGCCATACAAATTACTAGTAATGTTTGGTTTCTCACAAACATTGCAAGTGAGTGTTTTAGGTTGATCTGAACTCACAATTGGTTTCAAAATGTGGGGATGGCTGAAGTGTTGTTTACCTTGAGACGTCGAATTTGCACTCTGATTCTGTCTTCCCATTGATTTTTCCTTGTAACTTTGTAGAAATCAGTAATCAATAAGATAATAGAAATAGCTATATTGGAGAGCTAGCAAGTTCAGTGAATTATTACACTAATTTGTAATCGTATTTATAGATACTAATTTAGCTACAATAATTACTTAATTACTCCTAATAACTTGGCCACGTTGTTTCCTTCGTTGACTTTGCATTCATGTTTTCCCCCTTTATTAAAAGCAATTTGGCCAATTGCTATTCAAAAGTATATTTAAACATCTGTAAGCATATTGACTGACTTAGCGCTGCTACCCAATGTCATACTAAAATAATGCCGAGCAATCTTCGTATTATTTGACAGACTAAGCGTTGCCTTCTTGTTGGTTTTCTCAAGTTGATTTCCTTATTCATTTTAGAGTTTATTCTCTCGCTTATAACCTCTGATCAATAAGGGTTGTGGTGGATTAATAAATACTCATTCATTAAGGTCTTGAGTTCGAACCCTGAATATAAAATTACCTATGTTACAAAACATTTTACCCCTAACATGGGACTTTCCGGCCCGAATTCAGATTTAGTCATGAGAACCCCATATAAGATATCGGACATCAGATGAAAAAAAAAAAAAAAAAACCTGTCTAGATTAATAGGTGGTCGTCTGTGTGAATAAACTTTGTAAATTATCCACGATTTCGGCGAACTGGTGACTTTGGGAAGTCAACTGTATTGAGGTTCATGGATGTTTCGGTAACAGTCAACTGTTAGACTTTTCGAATCTTAGCAAGTTGGTATTTTTTCAA